>NW_023608154.1:0-30448 GCF_013339725.1 Rhipicephalus microplus | reverse complement strand
AAACCTAGCATATGATGGTTAAAAACTTCATTGAGCCAATGTCTTGAAAATACGGAAAGGACATTTTGAAATTTGCTACGTGATGCTCAAAGCAAGGGTGCAGCAGCTGCGCTGATTGCGCCAATTTGATAAAATTCCTCATTTGTGCGCCGAGCTGTACGAAAAGCATGAAATTTGCCAGAATTGCGCCAAGCTGCGCCAGAATGCTCAACCAGCCTCAAAATTTTCTCATTTGCCTAATTCGAGCGAGAAATGGAGACCACTTTATCGACTTGTAGTTAGCATCATCAATTTATACGGGCAAACCCTAACCCTAAATAGCAGTGTAAGATAGCTGCTCATTAGGTCAAGACACTCGCAAAACGCGATCGACCAGATGAAGTAACATAGCCACGTGCTTGTCGGTCTGCTAACCGCAGCAGATATTTACCGGCGGACGACGCAACTACAACACAAAAGATGTGTTGCCATAACCAGCAACATTCGTCGGAAATATAAATTTTCCAGTCAGCAAGTGCGGCCATGGTGTGTTAGGAACCATTAGGAACTAAATTTGGAAGTTTACAAACTCTCAGCACATCGAGCTTGTACAGTACCAACCAACCTTAGTTCATGCCGGACCACGTCAGTTGCCATAAAAACGCCACATGCGATAGATACCCGGTGCCATTGTGAGGCCAACTGGCGCGTGCCATTATTGCTTTATCTGGTCGAACGCGCCTTGCAAGCAAGCCAAAAAGTTGTGCCCTAAACCTGACCCCTTCATGAAAAAAAATTGGGGGGGGGGGGGGGTTGTGGTTCGAAAATTTCTTGGTCGTGTTCTAACCTGTGCAAAAACACTGCTTAAGCCACCTTCGCCATTGTACATGGGTGGGCTGCGTAAAAGCGTTATAATATTTAGAAGGGGCTTATAGTTGTAGTCTCTAGACACTGCACAGTCTGTTCAATCACTGATGTATACATATGCCACATATTTGTGAGTACTAATATGCTCGCAGATGTCTAAAAACATTACTGGTAAAATTATTTGGAGTACAACATGACATCTCTGCAGCTGTAAAAAGTCAAACAGTTTTTTTCTTCAGTTTTACGAATCTCATGGTCACCATCTTGGGAAATCCACATTTGAATTCTCACACAAGTTGACAGGCCTGGTGACTTCTAATGTAGACCTCTTCATTGTTTGCTGAGTGATGTGAATAAAGAAAATACTACTTTGTTGAAATAGCAGTGCTATATATATATATAAATATATATATATATATATATATATATATAATATATATATATATATATATATATATATATATATCTATATATATATATATATATATATATATATATATATATGTATATATATATATATATATATATATATATATATATATATATATATATATATTGTAACGATGTTGAAGGACTCGGGGTATAATAAAACGTATTTATTAAAGGGCGAACCTGTGCCCACAACTCAAAGGGACTATGGTCGTAGCACGTTACAGCAGAACGCCAAAATGTCTTCTTCTTCTACTTCTTCAAGAAGAGTCCCAAGCGCGTGGCGCACATCAGCAGGGGCCAGCTGGGTTCTCGTGCTATCATCCTCGTCTCTGCGCAACACTAGACGGCGTGCATGTATAACCCTGTGCGCGTGGTGATGGGCGCGTTGTTTGAATGCAGGCACTATGTCGCGGCATAATCCCCCTCCTCATACGCATGGTCCCGATGCGTCAGGCAATGAATAGATTCGTGGTAGGCGTCACTGGTCTTCCGGTGATCTTTCACAGTACGGCTTCATCCGGACTACATGTACAACCTCTGTAGGGTTGCGGCGTTTTGAGCTCCCGTGTATAGCGGATCTGACTTGGTAAGTTACATCGCTTACACGATGGAGTACTTCGTAAGGCCCGAAGTAGCGGCTAAAAAGTTTTTCAGAAAGTCCACGGCGACGCACTGGGGTCCATATCCATACTTTGTCACCTGGTTGAAAATGCGCTTCAGTACGATATATATATATATATATATATATATATATATATATATATATATATATATATATAATATATATATATATATATATATATATATATATATATTAAGGCAGGCATGGTGGTTGAGTGGCCGTAGCGTTGCATATAGTCCAGTAGATCCTCCGTGAGCGGTCACAACATAGATTATTTCGACGTTTCGGTCTACAGTTGGCATAGCAGGGACCACTATGGGCACCAAAATGGGACCTAATTGTGCCAACATATTTATGGGAAAGCTAGAATCTGAATTTCTTGCACAAAGTTCCTTGAAACCAATGTTTTACAGAAGATACATAGACGACATCTTTCTTATTTGGACCCACAGCGAGACGAACTTCTCAGCTTTATCGACACTTACAATGCTGCACATCCGAACATACACTTCACACACACATACTCGCAAGTTACCGTAAATTTTCTTGATGTTACCATAACGATAGAAGAAGAGAACCTCTCTACAACCCTATATCGCAAACCAACGGATCGACAACAATACCTCCATTACCAAAGCTATCACCCACGCCACTGTAAAAACAGTATTCCATACAGCCAGGCTCACCGGTTTAAGCGAATCTGCTCTAGAGACGCTGACTTTGACAGGTGCTCACAGAGGCTAAAACTCATGCTCGAGAAACAAAAATACCCCCCCCCCCTCATGTAATTAATGACGCTGTTCAAAAAGCGAGAAAACTAAAGCGTGAAGACTTACTTATGAAGCGGCCACCACAAGAAGACCCACAACGAACAAACCTCTGCTCGACTTACAGCACAAACTTCCCCAATGTACACAAAATCCTTAAACGACATTACAACATTCTGGAACAGAGTGAACGTCTGAAACGCGCATTCCCATCCGCTCCAGGCGTCGTTTACCGACGACCACGTAACCTCAAAGACACCCTTGTCCACTCCCAAATTAACACATCATCCCCCAATAATTCATGCCGCCCTTGTTTAAAGCCACGATGTCTTGTATGTAAGGCGATGCGAGAAACAGACAAAGCAACCAGCACGCAATGCAAGTTTTCGATTAACATACGAGGAAACCTAACATGCGATTCCTCTAATGTGGTATACCTACTCGAATGCAACGTGTGTGGTATGCAGTACATCGGACAAACAGAAACACCATTTAGGATTCGCTTCAATAATCACAGAGCCCATGCGAAATCAGCTCCAAGTCTACCTCTATCAAAACATCTCAATCTTCCCGACCACGCATTCGACAAACTATCAGTAACGCTCTTAGAGACGGGATTTAAATCAAATCGAGAACGTGAACAACGAGAGTCATACCTTATCCACCGATTTAACACCCTCGATGGAGGAATAAATGAGAATCCTGGTACACTTGCTGCAATTAAAGCATTAGAAAACAATAACGGCAACAATGAAAATAGTTACTGAGTTCACGGCACTGCAGCTGCGAAGGGCACTGGACAACCAAAAACAATTCCAAGTGTAACTACTCTTCCTAAGTGCAGCTGTCGTCTGTTTTCTGTTTTATTTTACTACCCAATGAATTGTGCCATGCATGACATGCCCAACAGCAACCCTGTGCACAGCCGGGAGGCCCCCACTACACGCGTAATCCAGAAGCGGGCGAAGGAATTCGCATTGCACCCGCTTGCCAGCCTCTACCGCAATACGGGGCACCCCTCATTTTACGACGAAATGTTGACAGGGCGCGGAGTAGTTAAAGGCTTAGGACTTCCTAAAAAAGCTCTTTTTTTTCCCCACACCGAACCGCCAGTGCCAGGAGGCGCCGTCTGATCGGGAGGAATGCGTTAGTGAAAGGAAACATACACAGACCGCTCACATCAGAAAGGTGAAGGGGAGAAGGGGGAGAGAGATGAAGGGAAAAGTGGAGGGAAGAGTGCAGGGGTAGGAGGAGGGAAGAGTGGAAGGGGGGCGCCCGAGGGGAGTCCACCGTATACTATTTTTCTCTTCTTTTTCTCTTTTTTCTTCTTTTTATTTTCTTTTTCTTTTTTCTTTTTTTTCTGTCTTTTTGCCTCTCTCTTTGCCCTCTGATTTGAGATTGTATAAAGCTGAGCACCAACAAACTGCATCTTTAATCCTGATGAAGGTCAGACTCTAGGCCGAAACGTCGAAATAAACCACGTTGTGACCGCTCTCGGAGGATCTACTGGACTATATTATATATATATATATATATATATATATATATAGATATATATATATATATATATATATATATATATATATATATATATA
The DNA here is from genome assembly GCF_013339725.1 of Rhipicephalus microplus. NCBI lineage: Eukaryota > Metazoa > Arthropoda > Arachnida > Ixodida > Ixodidae > Rhipicephalus > Rhipicephalus microplus. The sequence continues at coordinate 26,186 of NW_023608154.1, read as the reverse complement.
TATATATATATATATATATATATATTATTATTATATATATATTCAAATCTAAGCCTTCTTTCTCAAGCTGCTAGAAGTTCGGTCTTTCGTGGTAAAAAAAATGAATGTTTTTTCGGTTGTAACCTGCTCCAAATTTGAGTTTTAGTGCTCCAAAAGTAACATTCTGCCGCTCCGAAAATTTCTTCAAATTCTAGTTCGGCTGTTGCCCCTCGGGCAAGTGTTTAAGCACGAAATTTAACATTGATATTTTAACCTCGATTTTTATTCATTATTAATGATATGATGACAGTGAAACTTGTAGCATTACAGTTCTGAGACCATAGTTTGTTAATCTAAGTCAAATCATTGTTTTTCTTTATTGTCCCGGGTATATCTACCTGCGGCTGGTCTAGAGGCGTACGCTCGCTTTCTTTACGGCCTGTGTACAGGAAGGCGGCTGTGCTTCTACCTATCGCCGCAATCTCGTTCCAAACTAATTCGCCGCCTTCCATTGGAAAAAAAGGCTAGCGCACTCAAATAATGCTAAGGTTAATTTCTAGTGTGGCACTTCCTGGTGGTACCAATGCAATAGAAACATGGTAGGACGCATATATGAACACTCTTTCTGATAGTTCAAGAAAGAAGTAAATTGACAAATATTTTATTCTTCACGCATGTATCATTGTGCGTCGCGTTCAGACGGCTCAGCCACATGATCCGTCACTAACTGGCAGACGAAATAACAGACAACGTAATCTTTTTTTTTTCTGAGAAAAATAGCTTTGGGAACGTTTACTTCAAATCCACATGCTGGAATCTAGTGCCCATGAAAATGATAAATTTTGCACATTTTTGTTCAAGGTATCACATTTCGTGCTTCTTGAAATAGTACTTCAAAACGTTGAAAGTAAAAGAATAATAGGGATGGTCACTATTTTTCACAAGTACGTGTGAACAGCAATCGCAAAAGCAGGAGTAATAGCGATAGTGACAAGAATGTCACTGAAAATAATCGTTCAAATTGTTAACACAAAAGTTAGAGACACGAAAGAGCGTGTAGTGATACAGTTTTGAGAGTCGTTGCCGTAAAGAAAAAAAAACAAACCTAAGCCCACACAATACCAGATGCAATCTTCAGTGCCGATTAAAATGTGGAACATTTTCATAAGCAATAAGGCTCGTCAGAGACGCAGGGGAACTGATACAATTTTAGAGAATCAGAACATATTCTCATTATGCTATATAATTTTCATTGCGCCTGAACAAAAAAACACTAATTGCAAATCTTTGTCGTGATGATTTAGCTCAAGTAGCAACATTGTTTTAACTAGAAGTGCTTTTGTTTGGGCTTGTAAACAAAGCCAGACGGCATGTCATTTTGATTCGTTAAGATTTTTATGCAATTAACTAGAAGAGTCCAGAGAAATTTTTCAGCAGTAATTAGCGCCGACGCTTCTGCGTGATTCTTGTCCACACTTTCGCGACAGGCCAGTAGCAGTGAATCTTCAATTTATGGCTCAAGAATGAACTGTGGTTGTCAAGGATTCTTGTTCGAGGAAGTTATTTCGCTGATATGTTTATGAAGGACGCCATAGTGGAAGGCGTTAGGAATTTTCACCATGTGGCGTTCTTTAACGTGCACCTACATGATAAATCCAAGCCACAAGAGTCTCAAGCATTTTCGAATTCAGCGAATAGATTGTTTTGAGCCTTAACAAGAGATTTTGTGCCTTTGCGTGTGTGTATTCATTACCCAATGCATGAGTGCCAAAAATTGCAGGATGTGCCCACACACACTTCTACTACTCTCTCTGCTTTCTACAAATGCAAAAAATTGGCACGAGAAAGTGGCTGAGGACAGCTTACTTACAATGCAATGCGTATGCGGCAAAATACGTTTTGAAGGGCTGGCTCTCGACGTCCTCATGCGGAGTGCGCTGTCATTGTATAAAAACAACAATATTTTACTCATGGCAGCTGCTTAGGCTATAAAAGCAGGGAGAGACGAAGCACATATAGACCGGCCATGGCCTTCGATTCATTCGTTATTATTGTTTCCTTGACAATTGGTCAGGTAATCGTCCATGTACCGAAAGCCATACTGCCAAGCCATCTAATATTACTGTCCCGATTCATCTTGTTGACATCGCTTAAAGGAGTACTGAGACTAATTTTCAATATTTAGGAATTGTTGTTCTATATAAGACGGTTGCTTTCAAGAAGAGAGTTTGGGTTGCGTGGAAAGCATCGCATATGTTTTCATACCTCTACCTTTAAAAGACACTTTCAGTTTCAATATCAAGTGGGTGGCTTCTCCGTGACAGGACAACGCAGTGTGATGTTGCAGTAACTTGCCAATTAGCTACATACTAATGGCAGATAAGCGATCTGCTCGTGGTAGATACAAACCATCAGTGCATTTTTTCTATTGACCATGACAGTGATTTCTGTGATTCAGGCTGCATGGAAACTCCGTTTGCAAACTCGGAGGAACCTTCTTGACTCGTCACGATAATACCCACTCCATTGCTTGCCAATACTCTGGAACGAAAACTTTAAAATCAAAGTAACTGCCTTATGTATTGTGGCTGACTACTTTGTGGTAAGTGGTAGTACTACTTGCATACTGAGGAAACTAAAAATGTCCCTTTTGCGATGTGTCACAATTGTATCAGTACACCTTAAAAACGGTAAAAAGAAAAAAACGTATTTCACGCATTAGTCAAAAACAATTTCTCAATCCAGGAAATACCACTTGTACCGCGAAACAACGCTTGGTAAGTGAAATAAATCGCGAAAAAAAATGTGGGTCGAGATGCCGCCTTGATCCTCTCGCACGAAACCACGTGAAATCATTAAATTCAAACACGTACACTGGGTCTTACGTAAACAATAGGTAATCAAACTTAAGTACACTGTCATCTGTCGTTGTGATGGACCTACGACACAAAGTTTTAGAAATACTCATCAAGCCAATGTTGTGAAAATACATTTTCAAAATTTGAGCATCAAGAAAAAAAAAATAAACTTCAACCCTAATTTTCTTCGTTGATAATGAGCTTGTGGCAGGAGAAGTCTCGGTGTGCAGCGTGTCAGTTTAAACTGAGACATTGGTTTTCTTTAGTGTACCTTTAAGAAAATATTGCCAACTGCTGGTGCAACGCGAGTCACTGTAAACACTGCTTTGAAGCAATATTTGATTTTATTCAAGTAAAACATCAGAGGTTCCCCGACATTCAAGTCCTATCACTTCAATGAACTTGGCCTTGTCGTTGACCTCGTGTTTTAGCGGCTTAACAGCAGTCATGAGTTCTTTTAGGGGCATGGCGTAGTTTTAATAATATCTCTTTGTTGTGCCCAATTCAGGGGCTACCGCAAAATTTCTGCGGCAGAATGATCCGAAGACATGCAGTGAATTTAGCTTAGATGTCAAGGAGCTATACTACCATGAAATGGGGTTACTTTGTGAAAGATATTTCATGTCCTTTGCCTTGCTGGAGAATCATGAATATAAAGGCGAATGAGTAATGGCAGAACGTTTAAAAAACCTCTTCTCGCACTACGAAGTGTTCTACTGATCCGCATTTTTAGTACAAGTGGCTCTATTGAGGTGGGGAGGTGAGGTGGGGCAAATGACTCTACATCGTGTGGGGCAGCTTTGTGACAACGTTGTTTTTGGCTGAAATGGATTGGGAAAAATGGCTAGCACAAAGTTACACAATCAAAAGTTCATTTCAGTTATCTACAACTGGATTCTGTTCTAGCAACCTCAGAGTTGTATGAAAATTTATTCATACATGTACCTCCTCAATCAAGATGTTTTACCTCAAAGAAAAATTGGCGGCCTAGTGGATTCAATTGAGTACGAAATTGCGTCTTCATAGTCCGGCCATCTCTAGTTCTTTAGGGTCCTCACCATATGCTGATAGTGTGCCTATCAGGTTTGACTTCTGTCAGTAATCCCTGGTAAAGGGGTCGTCCAAAGCTTGTTGTGTTGAAGTTATCCTTCTAGAAGTTTTTTTCTGCAGAACCCGCACCATCGAATCCTAAACATTGCTAGTATAAGAGAAGCAGTGTTGGAGTTTCCACGACCACTTGGTGGTGAGAGCGCGCACTTGTCAACTGCTCCCGCTGAAGGGAGTGGTGGCTGGTAGAGATGGTGCAAGCGCATCCCTGTAACAAAACCAAAAGAGTGGTTACTTGGGCAGCTTCTTATTGCATTTTTGCGAGAAATATTGATACGTGTATGGAACTGTCGTCCCGACACAGCTGAATTGGCACCCAAATGAAGAAGACGACAACGTGGTTGTTGTGGGTAGAACTCTCGAGCTTCTCCCGTTGGCCTGCTTGACTGTGCGCTCTCTAAGCCGTTAGCAAGACCAGCTTTCGGTGAAGAAATCTTCCCCGTAACATCTTTTGGTGGAAGGTGCGGGGTCCTCACACAATCCGGCTCTGGAACTCCGCAGTGGACGCCAGCTTTGTCTAGCCGCGATGCCTGAAACCGGCACTCAGTCCTCGCCATCCGCGCCGGCTCCATCACCTGTGATTCCCCCCCCCCATCTTCTCGACCCTGGCACGTTTTCCGGGACGGACAGCACAGACGTCGAAGAATGGCTCGCATTATTCGAGCGCGTCAGCAAGCACTACAGGGGGGACGAAACGCTTATGCTGGCAAATATTCTATTCTACCTACGGGGTACGGCACGCGCCTGGTATGAGACGCATGAAGAACTAACCAGCTGGGACACATGCAAGCAAAAGCTTCGCGATTTGTTCGGTTGGTAAGTTGCTCGTCAGATGGCAGCCAGGCAGGAACTCGCGTCACGTGTTCAATCATCGACGGAGTCATACGTCACGTACATTTAAGACGTACTGGCACTGTTTCGGAAGACTGACAAAAACATGTCCGTGGCGGACAAGATCAGCAACGCGTTGAAAGGCATTGCTGATGATGCGTTCAACATACCAATGTGCAAGAATTGCGCCACTGTCGACTCCATCATATCTGAATGCCGACGATTTGAACAAGCTAAAAGCAGGCGAATAACCCACCACATCACGAGACTAACAAACACTGCTGCGACTTCGTCTGGCGAGGATTCTGCAGCGCCCCGTTCACTTGCGCCTCCTGGCAATATCGCAAGGATTGTTCTCCAGGAGCTGGAAGCCATGGCACCCGCTTCCTATCAGCCTCTTGCGCAAGAGAACCGGGCAACAGTCTCGCTTATTCCAGCCGTCGTACGTCAGGAGTATGCTAACCTGGGCGTCTAGGTTCCCCAGCCCGCCAGACTTATGCCGCAGCCCATGAGCACTCCCGTACACAACGCTGACCACCACTCAGCTCCACTTGTCGCTGCGGCAGCTGCGACTCGTCGGTTTCCACCACGCTACCGAAATCCATCTGAGTGGCGCACGCATCATGATCGACCCATCTGCTTTTCATGCTCTCGAGTTGGGCACATCTCCCGCCATTGCCGCAACAGGTGGCATTTCCGGCCAAGCTTTCTTAATGTCGACCGCCGTCAGGACCGTGGACACTATTTGCAACGCGGGTTTCCGGATGACCATATTCAGGACCCTTCAGCTCGCCGTTCATCTCCACGCTCCGAACTGTCCTACGCTGACGTCGTCGCCCAAAGAAACTGGTCCAGCCGCTCGCCGTCACCTCAGGATCGGCCGTCACGCTCCCCTCAACGCCGCCGTTCTCCGTCACCGGCTTATTCTGGCCATTCCCCGGGAAACTGACGAGTGCAGCTCCTGGCGGTGGCGCTGCGTTGACGACTTGGAACGAAAACCCTCAACCGGCTACAAATTCAAGACGCAATTTACTTCGGGTGTTCTTTGATGGCCTCGCCGTTACTGCTCTAATTGACACTGGTGCCCAAGTATCTGTTATGAGTTCTACACTTCGATCTCGCCTGAAAAAGGTTCTCACACCGACTATGTTCTCTACTGTTCGAGTTGCCAATGGAAGTCGAACATCGGTGCTTGGTATGTGCACTGCCCGCGTTACTGTTGCTGGCCACCACACTGCCGTTCTCTTCGCAGTCCTCGATGCTTGCCCACACGACGTGATCCTTGAAATTCACTTCTTAAACACCCACTCCGCCCTCATCGATTGTTCTAACGGTATCCTACGGCTTGAATTGCCTTTGTGCACCAATTTCACTCCTCCAAGTCGCACTCGGCTACTATTCGTGGAGTCTCTACGGCTACCACCCCAGGCTGCTATGCACATTCCTCTGTCGCCCTTCCCGTCCGTTCCTGATGGAGACTGTCTGGTGGCTCCCCTAATTGATTTGACCCTTACGCACCACATCGCACTACCACATACTATAGTGGTTGTTGCTATCAACATGGTGCTACTTCCAGTTCTGAACTTCTCTACGTCGACCCAAGTTCTTCCCCAAGGCATCACTTTAGCCGATCTTTCCACCTTTGATGAATGTTCGATTTGTTTTTTCACCCCTGACACTAAGACCATGGCGAAACCTGTCATCACGTCGCAATATAAGGCGTTCCTCGACAAAATGATATCCAGCGACCTCTTACCTTCCCAAGTTGTAGCGCTCCAGGGTATTCTTTTTTCTTACCTGGACATCTTTGACGTCGACGACCGTCCCCTTGGCCGCATAAGTGCCGTAACCCACCGCATCGACACCGGCGACGCCAGTCCTCTCCACAAACGCCCTTATCGCGTGTCTCATTCTGAGCGCCAAGTTATACAGACGGAGGTAAAAAAATGCTGAGTAAAGACGTCATTGAGCCTTCATCGATTCCTTGGGCATCCCCTGTGGTCTTAGTTAAAAAGAAGGACAACACCTGGCACTTTTGCGTCGACTATCACCACCTGAATCGGATCACCAAGAAGGACGTTTATCCTTTACCCCGAATCGATGATGCGCTTGACTGACTCCACGGCGCCAACTATTTCTCATCCCTTGACCTTCGATGCAGATACTGGCAAAATTCGGTCGACGACCGCGACCGCGAGAAGACAGCATTCATCACACCCGACGGCCTTTACCAATTCAAGGTCATGCCTTTTGGGTTGTGCAATGCCCCGGCTACTTTTGAGCTTATGATAAACTGTCTTCTTCGCGGTTTCAAATGGTCTACCTGCCTTTGCTATCTCGATGATGTAATCATTTTCTCGCCATCCTTCGAAAGCCACCTGTCTCGTCTCTTTTTGACGTTTTTGACAATTTTTGACGTTTTTCGTTGCGCTGGTCTACAACTGAATTCGTCGAAATGCTCATTTGGATGCCGGCAGATTAAACTGCTCGGCCACCTTGTTGACGCCGCTGGTGTTCAACCCGACCCTGACAAAGTCCGTGGAGCCCGAGAATTCCCGGTTCCGCGTTCCACACAAGTTCGCAGTTTTATTGGGCTCTGCTCATACTTCCGCCGCATTGTCTTCAACTACGCGGATATTGCTAGGCCCCTCACGGATCTCCTTGAATAGAATGTGACCTTTTCTTGAGGAAGAGACCAAGAACATTCCTTCGCGTCGCTAATTACCGCCCTCACATCACCACTTGTGTTGGCTCATTTTGATCCAGCGGCTCGAATAGAGCTTTGCACCGATGCAAGAGGCCATGGCATTGGTGCTGTACTCGCTCAGATACAGAATGGCACCAACCGTGTGAAAGCCTACGCTAGCCGCCTTCTGTCGCAAGCGGAACAAAATAATTCCATCACTGAGCGGGAACGCTTAGCCCTCGTTTGGGCAATTGCGAAATTCCGTCCGTACTTATACGGACGTCCGTTCGCAGTCATCACGGACCATCATGCGCTTTGCTGGCTGTCGACGCTTAAGGACCCTACAGGAAGACTCGGCCGATGGGCACTTCGATTACAGGAGTACACGTTCTCGGTTGTTTACAAATCTGGAAAGCTGCACAGCGACGCTGACTGCTTATCCCGGCACCCCGTTGATCCACCTAGCTCCAATGATTTGGAATCCAATGCCTGCTTTTAAGCTATCACTGACTTTCTGATATGGCCGACGAACAGCGCCGAGATCCATCGCTGCTCACCATCATTGACCACCTTCAATCGCGTTATGCTGACCCTTCTCTTAGCAGATACCTACTTCAAAACAACGTTTTGTACCACCGCCACTTACACCCCGACGGCGCGGAACTTTTACTCGTCGTACCGCATCACCTGCGAAAGGATGTTCTGCGACAATTCCACGACGCTCCAACTTCTGGACATCTAGGAGTCTCCAGAACTTACGACCGCATTCGACGACGAGTTTTCTGGAGGGGCCTCTACCGCTCTGTTCGGCGTTACGTCGCATTATGCGACCTCTGCCAGTGCCGATAGAAGCCTACGACTCCCCCTGCCGGTCTTCTTCAACCTATTGAAGTTCCAGCCGAGCGATTTTATCGAGTGGGGTTGGACTTGTTAGGTCCCTTTCCTACTTCTACAACTGGAAATAAATGGATTGCAGTGGCCACAGACTATGCCACTCGGTATGCAATCACTCGAGCACCACCAACCAGCTGTGCAACCGACGTTGCCGACTTCTTGCAGCACGACATTATTCTCCAGCATGGCGCTCCGTCTCACCTGCTCACAGACCGTGGTCGCTACTTTCTATCTCGTGTAGTTGATGATCTACTGCGATCTTGTGCTACCCATCACAACTTCACCACATCTTAGCACCCTCAGACTAACGGCCTTACGGAGCGCCTAAACCGCACATTGACAAACATGCTTGCCATGTACGTATCTACCAACCACACTGATTTGGACATAGCTCTTCCGTTCGTAACCTTCGCCTGTAACTCGTCGCGTCATGAAACAGCGGGCTACTCCCCTTTTTATCTACTCTTCGGACGTCATCCCTTACTGCCCTTCGACACACTGCTTTCATCAGACCACCCATCCTCCACCTCGTACGCTCAGTGTGTAATCACCCGTGCCCTCACGGCACGTGCGGTAGCGCGTGCTCGGTTATCGTCGTCGCAGACAGCACAAAAGTCTCTTTATGACCGTCGACATAGAGATGCCGTTTTTTTCTGTGGGATCTCTTGTTCTACTGTGGCTCCCATCTCGACGCGTTGGCCCCTGCGAGAAACTACTATCGTGATACGCTGGGCTCTACCGAGTCATTCGTCAGGTCACACCTGTGACCTACGAGATTGCCGCTACCACAAACTCATCAGCTGCTGCACCCAGAACGGAAGTAGTCCACGTTTCTCGTCTCAAGCCCTACAACGTCGACTCGCTCATTTAACAGGCACCGAGGCGGTGCCTTACGGGCCGGGGTGATGATACGTGTATGGAGCTGTAACCCCGACACAGCTGAATTGGCACCCAAATGAAGATGACGACAACATGGTTGTTGTGGGTTGAACTCTCAAGCTTCTACCTTTGGCCTGCTTGACTGTGCGCTCTCTAAGCTGTTAGCAAGACCCGCTCTCGGTGAATAAATCTTCCCCGTAACAATATACTTCCTTAGTGCGCAGAGAATGTTTCGGAGGAAAGATATTGCAGAGAGATAGGACAAAGCGCACACTTACAACCAATTTTATTGCACAGGCGGCGGGAAAATATATACAGCCAAAAAGGTGAGGATATCACACACAAAAGAAGGAAGAAATGATGCGCCCGACCACCTTATTCCAATCTTAAAATGACAACTTAACTGAAACGATACCTGTCAATCTGTCGAATAATGAATACAGGTATCTTTTCAGTTAAGTTGTCATTTTAAGACTGGAATAAGGTGGTCTGGCGCATGCGCCATCATATGTCCTTTCTTCTGTGTGTGATGTCCTCACCCTCTTGGCCGTAGATATATTCCCGCCGTCTGTGCAACAAAATTGGCTGTACGTGTGTGCTCTGTGCTATCTCTCTGCTAGAACTTCCTTCTGAAACATTCCCTGCACACTAAGGAAATATATTTGTCTCTCAAAAAAAAACCAAAAGACGCTGGTGGTACTGCTGCGTAGAAACGTGCAACAGTATGTAAAAAAAAGACGTATAGAGGGAAGGGAGAACGTAGAAAGAGGACGCAGCGTTGCATCCAAGCGGTCAGCCGAGCAAAATTCTGCTCTGGCTCTCCTTTCTAGTGTGGTCGGGCTCGTTTCTAAACCAGATGGCACGTGTCTGTTATATTTATACGATAGTGAAGACAGCCACCAGTGGAAAACAGGGCGAAAGAGTCGTTTTAAACGGTGTTTTGCCGGAAATGAAATGAGCATACTATGACAACTAACACCACTGCAAACTTTTTTATCTGGCCCGCTGAGCGTTGAGTAGTGAACTTGAAGACCAACAAAGTTTCCATGCCTCCGTCCATTGAATTATCACCATCAAACTCTATCTGATGACACAGCGTGTAATGAACGAAACGATAGGCAGGTAGTCTTTGGTTTTTTTGTAAACTGTTGCGTGTAAAGGAAAGCTGCGTCGCGCACAACACTTGTGCAGGGCCACGTTCATACGCCTCTGGGCAGTTATAAATGATACTCTCGCGGTGAAAACTCGATGTCGAAGTGCCCCAGTTTAACTTAATTTGTGCAAAAGACAGGGTTTTTTTACGAACAAAGGAGCGGACTACTCAAAGCTTAGCTTTATGGAACCAGCCAATTCAGTAAGCGTTTTTCTCTATCGCTGCCGTGGCTAAGTAACATCGGAATTTATGCGTTGCTAGAGAAGTATCAAAAGTCTTCGATGTTTACTTGTTGCTTAGTTCACTTAACACACGGCTTCAGGTTTTTCCGCTTGCCTGTGTCGGCCTAAAATGAACATGTCTGTTCAACATCGGTAACTGCTAGCCTTTAAGGTGCCAACAAGATATCATTCTGAGGTTCGCTGTAGTGTGCGTACCAAGATTGTGACCGCTTGGGGTTCTCCGATGCCCAAATATCTTTTGCCTCACGGGTGTTCTTTTTATATTTCGTCCCCATCTAAATGCAGCCATTGTGGTTGCAAATCCATCCCGCGCTATCAAGCATAAGACCGCGACACCATCCGTGCTATGCTGTCACAGTGGATTGCTTGATCAACGTCCACTTATATACATACCGCAGACAGGGTGTACATATGCCACCAGAAAAAAAAAAGTGATGCCACAGCCACCTTATAATTCTTGTTTTTACTACAGAAGTACGCAGTGTATTATCGTCACCGCACGAGCAGTTATCGCAACTCCCTCAGGATCAACCATAAATTGATCCTGAGGGAGTTGCGATAACTGCAAAACACTGCCTCTTCAATGCCACATGCATAGATGCAGTCCGCTTCGCAGACATTCTCTCTGTTTTCAAGTGCTATTTATGTGAAAGTAGCCTTCAGGAAGTTTTTTTCCAGAGTGCAGTATTACTGGCGCCATGGCTTTTAGAGCTGTTCGTTCTAAAATGATGCACAGCAGTGCCACAAGTGCGTGCTCTCCCTGCAGCCGGACGTCTGGGTGCAAATGGCTGAGTTGTGTCGCAATTCTCTGCCAATTGCTGTTGTTTGGCGAGCCACCTATCCAGTCCTGGTATGCTATAAAACCAAGACTTCGCATCGTTGCAAGTCTCAAAAAGCATATAAAATTTCGGAGGTTTATTTATTGCGAAAAGAACAGCATAGTAAACTACATCAGCGCATCTTTCATAGAATTTGGTGATACCAATTTGAAATTAATACAGGAGCCCTGCAATAATCCACAAGTGTCAGTTCTGAAATTCGATTTGCATAGATAATCTTGTGTTGTCTATGTGGTGATCCGTCATCTGCTGGTGTAGTATTAGCTAATGTGTGCCCAAGAATAATCCAGAGTTGAAAGTTCGTGCGGCCGTGTGTCTTGTTGTCCTGTTATAAAGTTATACAGCCGTAGCCTATAGCTGCAGACTAGTTCACGTAGCTTGCAACCCTGTGAGTCATGTTTAGAAACTATGAAAGACCTTGTGTTCACTTGTAAATTAGTCAAACGAGCTTGTTTTAATCAACTTTTATTGACACCTATTTCTAAATATTTTGATCTTCGGCAGATACTTTTCGCTCAATGACTGTGGAAGTATTTGTTCATTTCTTTTCATAATGTCCACATGTCATTTGATCTTGTTTTGTCATTGTTCTTTATTGTTTCAGCTTGCATATATGTTGTACGGCAGTGTTTAGAACTTATTTTGAGGTGTTTATTCCTATTCACTTATGCAGGTGTGTGAAAAAGCTCAGCATTTCATCAAGACGTGGCTATTGACGCTTGTTGGCCTCGATGGAGGTTAGGAAAGGCACTTCACAGATGTGTTCGTAGATTTGCGGCACGATTGCTGCTGCCACTCTTAGCAGAAATCTGCGCAGCCTGTGAAGGTTGGTTTCCTGCCCAATCGCTGCTTGCAGGACCCTAGGCAGCCCACCGTCATTTCCTCATCTCCTGCTGCAGCATCTAAATTATCGCCCAACCTCTGCTTCCCTGGCCAACCCTTTGCCTATAGAGCCTTGCTGAACTCGCCTCCTAGTTTGGGCTGCATTACTGAACAGCAGTAACTTGAAAAGCTGAACTGAAAAATCAATGGTTTGACTTGATATATTTAGAAACAAAGTTACCAATATTGTGTTCTGGTTTTCTTATTTAGAGATTGCTTGTTTGCGGAATATTTGCACTGAGCAGTTACTTTAGTTATGTTTTTAGCTATTACTTGATAGAACAGCCTATGTTACAATTTCTCACAAAACTGAAAAGGAATGTGTGGAGACAACTAGATAGTAACTAATCTTGTGCAGTCTTATGCTTCTCATGTGAGGAAGGTAATAGGCAATGCAAGAAAAAACGGCAAAAATGGATGATTTAGTGGAATAGTGTAGTGTTTATACACTAGTCATCCAGTGGTCAGTCGCCTTGAAGTATACTGCACCGCCAAATTCGTACGGGGCTGCTATTGGCTGCTAGGGGAAGTTCCGGGGGTGTAATGTAAAGTCTACCGGCTAAAGAATGCCAGTAGTAAAAAGCCCATATTATAACGGTGGAATATTGGCAAGCCAATATTCGCCGTAAAGTGATGCTGGCGTAATAATGGCATTACATTGGCAACAAAGTGGCCTGAGAATGGTCCTAAGCAGGGTGTATGTTGGCAACTACATCGGTGAAAAGGGGGCCTTCATTGGCATGTTTAGAGTGGACCGGCATCGGCTGCATATTGGCAAAGGCCACGGCAGAACGTCGGCACCATGTCCATTTGAACATTGGCCTACATCGGTAGAAGTTGTACTTGGCTGAGATGCCAAACTTGGGCCAATATTGCGGCCGACGTTAGCCAATACTTGTCCAAGATTGGTCCGATGCCGATGTGCTGCCTGGGGTATGACCTGTTTATGTTGTTCGTGCTTCATTCAGTATAAACAAGCCGCATGATTGATAGACATGCTGAGCCATTACAGTGGACGAGATCCCTCTTTCAGAAAGCAGCTGCTCAATTGCGCAGGGTTGTTGAGAATTTCGACCTCGTTCCGAAGTGGCTTTCTCTTCTGGACACTTGAGTGTGTTTGCCTGACTTCTGATGAAGTATGTTATGCGTAGTTCACAGTTACTGGTGATAATTTTGTGCATGAAATACGAAAGAAAAAATTTCGGCGTGACTCAGCGGATGAATAGTGGGCTGGCACACAGTGGACCCGCGTTCGAATCTCACTTTGTCCTTGGCTTTATTGATCAAAGTTTTTTTTTATTTTGTGAAATAATGATTACGAAAAGCAACAGTGGCGGCGGCGGGCAACTTGGGCTCTGCGGGTGACTTGTGTTGTGATCTTATAACATCTTTCACCTAAAAAAACTAGAAAAGAAGGGCGCTTGGCTCGCCGAATTCCCACCAATCAGTGGCAGCTAAATCGGAAAGTTCATTGCAAGAATACAGTTAAAAACGCTCCCCTTGTGATGCGATATCTTTTATGTCCAAATTGCCTTTTCGGCATAAAATAAATAACGTCGACGCGCCACAATTGTCGCGCGGCGTTGGTGACGTTATGAATCGTGAAGCTTCCGCCGCGGCGCCGGTGGCGTGAGCAGAAACATTTGGCAGCGGTGGCGTGGCACGGCGGCGCACAGCTCTAGAAGAGACTACGTGAGGCAGTGCTGTTTGCACATGTAGGATGCTGAGTATATAATAAAGACAATAGTTTTTTTTGGGAACCTTCGACACAAAAGTTTGGTCTGTCTGTCTGTCTGTCTGTCTGTCTCTACACTTGTCTGTTTCTCCACTCTTAACGGCACCAGGTACTTGACACGGCTGACCCCATCCACAGGACCCACCAATGTTGCTCAAGGTTAGCACTCATACTTGCGCGATTGTCAAATAAAAAGAAACTATTGCGCATGTCTGGGACACTACTATAACACGTACATATTATGCATGTGCGCCCCGCCGCGGTGGTCTAGTGGCGTACTAGGCTGCTGACCCGCAGGTCGCGGATTCGAATCCCGGCTGCGGCAGCAGCATTTCTGATGGAGGCGGAAATGGTGTAGGCCCGTGTGCACAGATTTGGGCGCACGTTAAAGAACCCCAGGTGGTCGAAATTTCCGGAGCCCTTTACTACGGCGTCTCTCATAATGATATGGTGGTTTTAGGACGTTAAACCCCACATATCAATCAATCAATCAATGCGTGTGCGTCTTTTACAAGAAAAGGCATACATAAGTTTTTTTAAGGACCGTAGCACTTATCACGCCTCACTGACCATGGAACGCTTGCAGGAAAAAGCGAGTGTTTTCAACGTTTTGCTAGCGGAAATGTCGTAGGCCCGTGTGCTCAGATTTGGGTGCACGTTAAAGAACCCCAGGTGGTCAAAATTTCCGGAGTCCTCCACTACGGCGTCTCTCATAATCATATGGTGGTTTTGGGACGTTAAACCCCACAAATCAATCAATCAACGTTTTGTTAAGGCGGGATGGTGGTGGCACCTACCCGTCACCTTGCGTTTTACACCTTATCACCTTTGAGACGGGCGCGCACACCCGTCTCAGAGCTCACGTTTCGTTATCCAAGAAAACTGCCAGATGGGGATCATGTCTCGCGTGTGATGTGAATTGATGCGCTCGTTCGCCTCCGCTGCACGCTCGAGGCACTCTGACGCACCGGCTTCAGAGTATCGTTCACCGATTTTCTGGCGCAGAACATCAAATACACGTTTTGTTCACTCTCTCCAGACGCAAGACTATCGTCTTTCGGTGACATTTGCAGTGTACCATGCATACACGAGGTAAATTTTAAATGCGAAGGATTTCTTAGCCAACTTCGGCGACTTTGAGCATATTTATTTATCTATCTAGCCACCTACGTTTTTTACGTCTCCTGGCTGTTTCGATAGTAGTATCGATACCAAACTTAGTATGGCATAACATGACTATATGAAGAAATTATTTGACCAACCATAACAAGAAAATTATGATATGTATGTCATGGATGTCATGTTTTACAATATATGGTCCTGTAGCTTTAGCAGTGGTTTCGTTCACATGGCATGTTGCGAAACTTTTAAGGCATGGCATGATTGCATAGCGAACACAAGCGACAGATCCTAACATGACAATCATGATACGCGTGTCATGTAACATGACTACATGCCACATTGATGATGGCATTTCGCTAGGATCACATATACGGAATTGGGTGTTACAATACGTGAATGGACGACGATGGTATGTGACTGGTGCAAAAATGATAATCATGAGATGCGTGTTATGTAACAACATGACTACAATATACGCTCATTATGCTCTCGCGGTCATTTCGCTAGCTTCACATGTACCAAACTCGGTATTACAAGACGCGAACGAACGACATAGAAAAATGACACATACAAACTCGATAACCACGCCATGCAAGTCCAGTAACAATATGACCACATGCCACACTGATGATGCACCCGCAGTGTGGCAGTTGGGCTAGTTGGTATGGCATGACGATAGTTATTGCGCGAAAACAAAGCGACGACACAGAGACAAGACACAGAGACGTGTCCTTCGTATCCTTCTTGTCTCTGTGTCGTCGTTTTGATTTTGCGCTATAACTATCGTGATGCACTCGCGTCCTTTTAGCTATAGCTTCACATTTACCAAATTCGGTATTACGTGATGCGAACGGATGACGAAGGTACATGACTGGCGCAAACAAGATAATCATGAGATGCCTGTCTTGTGAGAACATGACTACAGGCCACAGTCAAGGCGCCAATACATCTCGACGTGACGCGGTGCGCGTGGCCACCGGCGTTCATTTCGTCGCACCACGCCAACATTGCTATGCATAGCGCCGGCCCTACCATATACTCGCAGGCGCGAGCCGCGGTGCGTCGCTTTAACGCCTGCGCGTTTCAGCGCGTCCGGCGTCCCTCCGTCACGAAAAGATGGAGACGCAGTGATGTCTGGGTAACGCGTCGACGCGAAACGCAGCATTTCACATTTCGCACCGTTTGCCGCCGGGCCGCGGCGATGGATGCTGGTCGTGCCTGTCGTTAGACTATAGAGTTCTCGCGTTTTACTAACGTAGCGTTGCTGTGCCCAGTGTGCGCGCACTTTAATGCTACATTGGAGTAAATTGGGCCCTTTGAGATGCGCTCGCGGCATTTTTCTAGCTCCACATATACCAAATTTAGTGTTACGTGACGTCAATGGGGGCCCGCCAGGGGGCCCGGGTTGGTTGAGCCACCAGGGGGCCCGGGTTGGTTGAGCGGTTTCACAACAGCTCAGCATTCGGACCTCAAAATCTCCGTCAAAACTGTGAGTAATAATCTAAATTTCCTCGCATGGTTTTATGAGGCTTCGGAGCACTTCGAGGAGTACTGTTTAGCCACCCAAATCAGTTACAACTTGAGAAATTAATGACTCATACTTCGGTTAGGCCTAACAACAGCAGCCACTGGCTCCACTTCGATCAAATCAGGAATTCCGCAAGAAAAGCTACTACGCACCTGGAAAACCACCCTCGATTATTCTTGGGACGTTCCGGAGCCTCGCCGCTACCATCTTATCTTGAATCTGCGGAAAAAAACGGTTTTTCTTCACCGAAAATCAACTGTGAGTAACACGTGTATCCGCCCTAAGGGGGCTGCCATGTTGACAGGGGACTTTAGCACCTGCCCCCTCGTGCTCAAAGATTGAATAAAAAGGCAAAAGATCGCAACAAATATTGGTAACATTATGAAATCACGCAGAAGGAGGATTTCGGGCTCTGGGCTCAATCTTACCAGTTTCTTACCGGCGAAAGCAAACCCACAAGCAATTTTTGCCATCTTATGACCATATGGGGGCCGCCATTTTTGGTGGGACCAAGCCACTTTGAGGACAACGAGTCATATCTCGGCTTTTACACACCCCAGGACGACAAATCAGGTCTCAATTGAGTCGTTAAAATCCGGAGATAGCCGCAGAAAAAACCGCGAGCGCCCAATTCAACTGAGAGCGTCAAAAGAGACTTATTCAGAAGACACACTCAGTGTTGCCGCACTGCTGTCACTGCTTGAGCTGGGTTTGGCGAAACAGCTTCCACAGCGAATTAAGCCCACCGGAACTGCTCCTCCAATTCTTAGCCAATAAGCACAGATTATTCCAACTGCGGGAGCGGGAGCGGCCACGTCAGCAGCACGGGTAAGTGAGCTCTGCACATATCTACCTCTAACTTTAGCTATTTTGGTCCTAGGAGGGTCAGAGTGGTGTGTATTTGTTCGTGAAGATAAAAAGAGTTCAACCGCTAAAAATACTGCTACTACAAACAAAAAATTTAAATTTTAGGAGAGGAAAACAGTGTGAATCTGTGAAAACAACAGTCGGACCACGTGCCCGGTGCCGCGCAGTTCCCAACCAAAAAAAATCACGTGTTGATGGAACTACATTATAAGGCCTGAGGTGCGGCCTCACCGGTAACCACCGCCGGGAACGCACTCCCTCACCAGAGAAGGATTGGCCACCCTGGTGCAGTATCTGGCCACTACCTCCCACATGGATACGCCAAATAACTCACGGCCCTCAGTCCTCAGCAGCTGCGAAGCAACTGACTACGGCGGCGGTCAGATCTGCAACGCAGCAGAGGGTGCTAAGAATCTCTGGACTACAGGCCGCCATTGGAACCTGAACTTGGCAACGTTTAACGCTAGAACTTATCTAGTGAGAGAAGTCTAGCTGTACTATTCAAAGAGCTAGAGGGTGTTAAATGGGATATAATAGGGCTCAGTGAGGTTAGTAGGACAGACGAGGCCTATACGGTGCTACAGAATGGGCACGTCCTTTGCTATTGGGGCTTGGCAGACAGAAGAGAACTGGGAGTGGGGTTCCTAATTCACAGAAACATAGCTGGCAACATAGAGGAATATTATAGCATTAATGAAAGGGTGGTAGGTATTGTAATTAAACTGAACAAAAGATACAAGATAAAGGTAGTACAGGCTTACGCGCCTACATCCAGCCATGATGACGCTTCAGTTGAAAGCTTCTATGAAGACGTGGAATCGGCAATGAGTAATGTAAAAACACAGTATACTATAGTGATGGGCGAATTTAATGCAAAGGTAGGGAAGAAGCAGGCTGGAGACCAGGCAGTAGGAGATTATGGCATCGGCACTAGAAACGCCAGAGAAGAGCTACTAGTAGAATTCGCAGAACGCAATAATTTGCGGATTTTGAATACCTTCTACCGAAAACGAGAAAACCGCAAGTGGACATGGAGGAGCCCTAATGGCGAAAATAAGAACAAAATAGACTTTATAATGACCGCACACCCAGAAATCGTGCAGGATGTGGAAGTGGTTGGCAAGGTACGATGCAGTGACCATAGAATGGTACGGTCTCGAATTCGCCTACACTTGAAGAAGGAACTACAGAAACTGATACGCAAGAAGCCAATCAATGAGCTAGCACTGAGAGGGAAAGTACAGGAATTCAGAGTGTCGCTGCAGAACAGGTACGCGGTTCTTAGTGAGGAAACCAACCTTATCGTAGATACAATGAATGATAATCTGACGAGTATCATTACGGAGTGTGCAGTGAAAGTTGGAGGCAGGGTAGTTAGACAGGACACTGGCAAGCTTTCCCAGGAAACGAAGAACCTAATTAAGAAGGGTCAAACCATGAAAGACTCAAGTAAAACAGACGAAATAGAACTGGCAGAGCTTTCGAAGTTGATTATTAGACGTAAAGTATGCGATGTAAGAAGGTATAACATAGAGAGAATTGAACACGCTCTGAAAAACGGAGGAAGCTTCAAAGCAGTGAAGAGGAAACTTGGGATAGGCAAAAGTATGATGTATGCACTAAGGAACAAAGAAGGCAAAATAACTACCAATATGGATAGGATAGTTAAAATAGCGGAGGAGTTTTACAGAGATATGTACAGTAGCCGAGACAACCACGACCTTAATACTATAAGAACTAGCAGTAACCCAGACGACACCCCACCAGTAATGATAGAAGTCAGAAAAGCTTTGGAGAGCATGCAAAGAGGCAATGCTGCTGGTGAGAATCAGGTAACATCAGATCTGCTGAAAGATGGAGGACAGATTGTGTTAGCAAACTAGCCAGCCTGTTTACGAGGTGTCTCCTGACGGGAAGGGTACCAGAGTCTTGGAAGAACGCTAACATCATCTTAATACATAAGAAAGGAGATGACAAGGACTTGAAGAATTACAGGCCGATCAGCTTGCTCTCTGTAGTGTACAAGCTATTTACAAAGGTAATTGCTAACAGAGTAAAGAAAATATTAGAATTAAATCAACCAAACGAACAAGCAGGATTTCGAACAGGCTACTCAACAATTGACCACATTCATACTATCAATCAGGTAATAGAGAAATGCTCAGAGTATAACCAAGAACTATACATAGCCTTCATAGATTACGAGAAGGCGTTTGATTCAGTAGAAATATCAGCCGTCATGCAGACACTACGGAATCAGGGCGTAGATGAAGTATATATAAACATTCTGGAAGAAATATACAGGGAGCAACTGCTACCATGGTGCTTCATAAAGAAAGCAACGGAATACCAATCAAGAAGGGTGTAAGGCAGGGGGACACAATCTCCCCAATGCTATTTACCGCGTGCTTACAGGAGGTTTTCAGAAGCCTAGAATGGGAACAGTTAGGGATAAGAGTTAATGGAGAATACCTTAGTAACCTGCGCTTCGCCGATGGCATTGCATTGCTGAGTAACTCAAGGGACGAATTGCAACTCATGATTACGGAGTTACACAGGGATAGCAGAAAGGTGGGTCTTAAAATTAATCTGCAGAAAACGAAAGTAATGTACAACTACCTCGGAAAGGAACAGCGCTTCGAGATAGGTAATAGTACACTTGAAGTTGTAAAAGACTATGTCTACTTAGGGCAGGTAATAACCGCAGAGCCTAACCACGAGATTGAAGTAACTAGAAGAATAAGAATTGGGTGGAGCACATTCGGCAAGCACTCTCAAATTATGACAGGTAGATTGCCATTATCCCTTAAGAGGAAGGTATATTACAGCTGTATCTTGCCGGTACTTAGCTACGGAGCAGAAACCTGGAGACTCACAAAGAGGGTTCAGCTAAAATTGAGGACGACGCAGCGAGCAATGGAAAGAAAAATGGTAGGTGTAACCTTGAGAGACAAGAAGAGAGCGGAGTGGATTAGGGGACAAACGGAGGTTAAGGATATCATAGTTGAAATAAAGAAGAGGAAATGGACATGGGCCGGGCATGTAGCGCGTAGACAGGATAACCGCTGGTCATTAAGAGTAATTAACTGGATTCCCAGAGAAGGAAAGCGGGTTAGGGGGAGACAGAAGGGTAGGTCGGCAGATGAAATTAAGAAGTTTGCGGGTATAAATTGGCAGCAGCAAGCACAGGACCGGGTTAACTGGCGGAACATGGGAGAGGCCTTTGTCCTGCAGTGGACGTAGCCAGGCTGATGATGAATGAATGATGAATGATGACGTCAATGAATGACGAAGTATATGACTGATGCAATGCATGACAATCCTGACATGCGTCTCATGTAAGATCATGACAACATAGTGCCCTCACAGCGTGCTCGCCGCCGTATCGCTAGCTCCACTTATACTAAATTTTGTATCACGTGACGGGAATAGGTGACAAAAGTGAACGACACATCCAAATATGATAATCACGACAGGGAAGTCATACACCGCATCATTTACCTCCACCTCGTAACATAGTGCTGATTTTAAAGTGACATATCAACATTTCTCATTTGTGCTTCGCATCTCACCTATTTTCATTGTACGTGGGATCTGCCATTTTCTTCTGCATTTCGCCTTCAAGTAACTATGTTGTGTGGGATTCCCTTTAGCCTCTGCTTCTTCTTTATTCTTGTAGTGCCACAATGGGCTAGTATTTTCGTTCTCTTTCACTTCTCTGCGATAATCTGATTTAGGCTCGATTCTTTATCCGTAACTTTACGCAGTTTCTGTGCCGCGTCATCAGTTCATGATTTCGACAGACCTTCCCAGTGGTCATCGTCCAGACTGCTAAAAAATTTGACGTTTTTTCCTTCTTAAGTGTACCAGTGCACACTGCGTGGTATGACCCTTCTTTACCTCCATCCGCACGCAACCAAAAAGGTACTTGTTTTGAAGCTTTCTTCCACCAACTACTTCTCCCAAAGGGCCTTACCGCCAGGCGACGTTTCTGACTACAAAAAAAACTATTCCTGAAATTTTTAGAGCAGTCCCTTTATGTAGGACATTG
This sequence comes from Rhipicephalus microplus, assembly GCF_013339725.1. Taxonomy (NCBI): domain Eukaryota; kingdom Metazoa; phylum Arthropoda; class Arachnida; order Ixodida; family Ixodidae; genus Rhipicephalus; species Rhipicephalus microplus. The sequence goes on along the minus strand of NW_023608154.1, from coordinate 4,533 downwards.
AATTTGATAATATTTTCTAAATATTTATTAAATGTTGCGCTCGACGTATTGCGATTGAATATCAAACCTTATGCGAAGTCCACCCAGCATTTAGGTTTCGAAATGTGCATAGGGTTTTCTAATATACACTAGAGGGAACTCTGGAACTAGTGTCAATGGGAGTTGCGACGCACGGCGCTTCAGCGATCATTGGAATGAGGAGTAGTACACATATTTGTCTAATTTTTGTACTTGTGGTCTGCCTATGGCTCTGTGTGTGTTCGTGTTGCTTTCAGCTGTTTTCTCACAAAACAAAAATTAGCAAAAGTTCAGTGGTTCTGCTTCACCACCTTATTTTTTTAAGCTTACCTTTTCCAATCGGGTCACGAAGTTCAAAAAGATTCGTTTTTTCCTTCAAAACAAAACCGATACACAGCAATAAACGAAGCTGCAAGTACCATTCGCCGCCCGCATGTACAAAGACTAGGCAAATCTGTGTACTACCCATCATTCCTATGGTCACTGAAAGATCGCAGTGCGGGAGTCACCTCTAACAAGTTTTAAGAAACTTTATGGGATTGTGCCGCCAGTGCTCCCAGAGCCACTGCAGGCTGTGTACACCATGACCAGCGGCTGCCAGTGCGCCGTAAAAACAGGTCTATATTGTACACTATTCCCACTGTCTTTCGGCGCACAGTGTTATACTGTAGAATGCCTTCCAGTGCCTCACAGCACACTGCAGTACACTGGGACATAATGCACTACGCTTTCAGTGCCACCCAGTATGCTGAAAGACACAGGTAGGCAACGGAAACGCTGCTTTCCGGTGATGATACAGGACCTGCAGTGATGTTAGGGATTTCGGCTTCATACGAATAATTAAGACGAGGCCTAGGGTACCCAGATGTTGTGTATGTATTTTCTGTCACAATAAATAGAAGCAGTCGACAGAACGTGACATTTATCAGAGAAACCACACACTCTGGTTCTTTTTGCACAGCTGCAGATTCGAAAATTAGGTGTACATGAAGCTTCAATTATTGTTCGAGTTAGACGTATATGCAAACGTTAGGAGCGAACCTTTTGTTGACATTTTTTATTAAGTCAAATGATGAAGTGGTGTGAGTTAGGGTGGGTCAAAATGAGACATTTAGCATAACGCCGAATTTCGAGTTCGCTTCCATCATTGCTGAAAAGAACCTAAACACTCTAGCCGTCCGCTGTGGTGATATAATGGTTACGGCACTAAGCTGCTAGGCCAAAACTCACAGGTTCCATCCTGGCCTCGGCGGTCGCACTTGAATGGAGACAAAATGCCATAGGCACATGTATTGTGTATTTGAGTGCATGTTGACGTACACCTGACGATCAGTATCTGGAGCCCTCCACTATGGTGTCCCTGATAGATCACCATGCACGATCCACAAGAAAAAGGTGTAACTGTGATCTTTAAATTTTCTGTAGACTTTAATGAAACTACTCTCGCCTGAGAACAGAAAATATTGATGTTGTTTGAAAAAAGGAAATATTCTTTCTACTGAAACAACAGTTCTGGATAATCTGCGTGCGAAAACGAGAAACTTCAATCGATGCAATCGAAATAAAAAAAGAAAACCCTGACTAAAAATCACTGAATAAGGAGCAAAAGAATCTTGTTGAGCTACTCGGTTTTATATCTTCGCTTTAGATTACCTTATTCATGAAAGTGATGCAGTTATACTAGAAAAAAAAGATGCAGAGATTTTTGAGGATATGAAAAGAAAAGATGCACTAGAAAGGATTGAAGACAGGTATCAAAAGGCAAGTTTTGTCGAGGCCTATTCATTGTGTCCAACGTTAAAATTCTCGTCTCTATTGAGAATTTCAGTATATATTGAGAATTTATTATAATATATATTTATTTCTTTTTTTACTTTTACGTAAAGCCGCCTCAATGAGTCTATAGCAATTGCAGGAGTGGAAAAAGAAGAAAAAAACAACGAGTAATAATGTATAGTCAGCTGGGAATTACGTAGGTGGTAACAAACAGACACATCATCACAGGGAATTCCATACTTCTATTGTTCAAGGATAAAAAAGCTGTATTAGATCATGTCGGAGTGGATGAGTGAGGTTTTAATACTAAAAACCTTGTAGCTTCTCGCAGAATAGGGTTGAGAGAAAGTCTGGATTACTTTCTGGGTTTTCAAAAGGGGAGAATGAATGTCCTCGTAAAAATATTTTGGGCATTCAGCATGACGATGCCTCACCAGTGTTTTGAAGGCTATAGCTGGAAAAAAAACTTTGACGTGGAAAAATTTCTGTCATAATGTGACGATGCAGGATCGACGAGCGCAGATGCTTTATCGATCGCAGGAAAAGACTGCAACGTCTTCCTCATCTTTGCGCTCGGTGAAGGACACACTCGCTGCTTGGTTGTCGCCGTCACTGGCTCATACGCGCGGTATTATTCCACCTTTAAAAACATCGCCCCAATTGTCAATGTTTGCAAAGCAAGGTAAAACCAAAACTGCACAGTTAGGCACTGAAAGTAGGGATTTATTGGAAGCACGTGTACAGTTTTTGTGAATGTCTGCGGGGCTTCGAACACCGATTGCTGTCCGGAAAAAGCTGGTTGTTGACATCAGTGATGCGTCGCAAAACTGTGTAAGATCCAATGAATCTTCGCAACAGCTTTCCGCAGAGCCCAGTCTGACGAATAAGTGTCCAGACCCACACTTTCACCCCCATGTTGTATAAGATGGCTCTGTGCCGGGCTTTAATGCTTGGCATCGACGTATTCTTGTTCGGTGATTCGAAAGTTGGCCAGTTTTTTTACTTTTTCTGCTTGCTGCGTTAACGTTTTGGTGTCCGTCTCATTGCCAACACTTTTTATGGGGGAGCATTGCGTTTAACGTTGTCGTAACTTCACGTTCGTAAACAGGACTGAAGGGTGTGTCTTCTGAGTGGTCTCCGGACGAGCCGTGTTGTACGTGAACGTTACGTAGGGCAAAATGTGATCCCACTTCTTGTGTTTTACATCTGCGTACATGTTTATCTTGTCAGCCAGGGTCTTGTTGAAACGTTTGGCAAGCCCGCTAGTGTGGGTATGATTCGCAATGGTCTTACTGTGAGATGTATCACTTAGTTGACAAAGATGCCCAAATGCTCGGCCATGAACGCAGTACCTCTGGCAGGTAAAACTATTGCGGGAGCACCGTGTCTCAAAACGATGGCTTCGATGAATACTTCCGCCACTTAAACTGCCGTTGCCCGTGGCAGAGTGCCTGTCTGCAGCTATCGGGTTAGATCATCTGTGGCGACGATTATCCACTCGTTTTCAGTAGGAGACTTTGGGAAAGTACCCAGAAAATTCATGCCACTTCTGCGAATAGTGTCGTCGGCACTCGCACAGGCTGCAGCAGGCCGGCTGGCTTGATGAATAGCGGCTTGCGACGCTGACAATCAAGACATCCCTGCACATAAATTTTGCCAACCCTGGAAAGTCTTGGCCAGAAATACTTTTACCTAATCCTCGCCAATTGTTTGTGCAGCCCAAGTGACCAGCAGTAGGTTCGTCGTGGCAGGCTTGCCGTACATCACGTCAGAGTAAAGCAGGAAGGACGAGAAAGTAGTTGCTTCCGCCACGTGGAAAGTTCTTTTAAAGGGCGTCATTCTGCAAGCAGTATGACGCAAGCCATCTCACAAATAAACTCAGCACGCTATTCGTTCGTCCTTCTAGGTAATTTATGAGAGGTAGCAGCTTGGCGCTGTCCTGCTGCTGCTGAGAAAAGGCGGCATTGTGCACACTTCCCAAAGAGACTATGTCGTCGTCTTGAGGCCGAGATCGTGCAGGACTGTCGGCATCGGTGTGCCGTTTTCTCAATTTGGCAACAGTGAAGTCAAACTCATTAGGCCAAAGACTCCAGCGTGCAAAGTGGCCAGATGGATTTCATGCTAACTAACCAACCGAGCGAGTGGCGATCGCTGATAATCGTGAATGGGCGCCCAAACAAGTAAGTACGAACTATTAGTTCTTCCAATAATAATACAAGATACTCTATCTTCTTCGTAGAACAGTTAGCTGCTGCTCGGGATAGCGCCATGCTAGCATGGGCGATCACCTTTTTGTTGTCTTCTTGCGACTGCATGAGCACTGCTCCAAGGCCAACATTACTAGCGTCTGTATCTAGTATTGTTGACAAGTCTTCTTCGAAGATGGCAAGCATTAGAGGTGTTGGCAAGCACTGTCAAAGCTCGTGAAATGTTTGCTGCTGGTCTTCACCACGCGTGAAAGGGATATGTTCGTTAGTGAGCTGTGTCCATGCCTTGCAATGCGCGAGGTATTGGCAATACACTGTCGGTGACGCAACAAGTTGGTTTTTTAATGCTTGAAGGTCCGCGGCAACTCATTACCTAACCACGTCGTGGGGTTCAGATGTCGACGATACTGCAGTCGCCTTTTGGCGAGATCGACGAGGTTGAGAAAAACGCCTACACTGAGGGTTAGTGGTGGCTGCAGGGTTGGTCGTGGCCCAGTCACTAGAGTCGACGGTGCCGAAGGTGCGACGACGG
>NW_023608153.1:0-31340 GCF_013339725.1 Rhipicephalus microplus | reverse complement strand
GTACCCGTACATTTTAGCAGAGAAGCATACACAATAAAAGAAAATATTTCCCGTCTACTTGCAGCGTTGTCCTCTGCACTGAGGCATGGGTTAGTAGAAATTATTCGTGCAGCATAGGCAGTCTAGTACTAACACTTATCGAGGCGAGAGTAACCAGCGAGACCACACCATCTGTTATACTGCACTTTCATTTTTAATTGCCATCAATCTATTCTGATCTTGAATATAGTCTAATTAATCCTTTAATCAAATATGTGATGTTGTTTAAACATCATGATGCTCACATAGGAACCTATGCATTTCTAAACCCACACAGTTAAGCGGGTTCGAATCCCGGCTGCGGTGGCTGCATTTCCGATGGAGACCGAAATGTTGTAGGCCCGTGTGCTCAGATTTGGGTGCACGTTAAAGAACCCCAGGTGGTCGAAATTTCCGGAGCCCTCCACTACGGCGTCTCTCACAATCATATGGTGGTTTTGGGACGTTAAACCCCACTATCAATCAGTATTTGAAAAGTGCAAGTAATATTGTGCAGTACCATTCGATTTGGTATTTTGTTTGAATAACTCTAGGGAATATTTTTGATTGTTTAAATTACAGCAAATCTCAATAGTATCAAACAAACAGGAAATAAGGGTATAATAAATATAATCCAAAATGCCAGAATTTGTTAGATATTGATAGCAATCACTTATACTTTTTAAGGAGAGTCACCAGATAATTTAGTCCCATGGCAAAGTAGCTCCAGTGCGTTACATGCCACAAAAGTGCTACTGACATTTTTTGGGGCCCCAAATCTAAATGAAACATCGTAAATATAGTAGTGCACGTGAGTGAGTACATGTGTTACGCATTTATCACTGCATATATCATAGTTATGCCCCAGTATCTGGAGCAACATGTCAGGTGAAAAGCCAGACAAACATCTCCAACTCTCCACTAAAATGATTCTCACTCTTAAACAGCTTTCTGCAAAATCTGGCTTAAAAATTACCACATTTATCTTTGTGTTTAAAACTTGCTCTGCTTGCTAAGTTCTGTAGACGACACGAGTGTTGAATATTGATGCGAGTTGTTTCGTCGTTACTTGAACTGTATAGCGCATTACGGGAAGAAGAAACGGCCGAGCAGACCGACACAAGAGACAGAGTGCTCTGTCCTCTTGCGCTCTGTCCTCTTGTGTCGGTCTGCTCGGCCGGTTCTTCTTCCCTGTGATGCGCTCTATACAGTTCCTGTAGACGCCCATTTTTCTGCCTGTTCGTGAAGGTTATAGCTTTTCGCCGACTCAGCTTATCAAACAACAATTCTCATTCAAAGGATGTCTATAGATGCACTCGATAAAATGGTGTTTATGGCAAGCTAATGAGATAATGTAAATATAAATAAATTACTTTTTTATGTATATACACTCATTAAGGGATTTTGGCACGAGCCAAATGAATAAATTTGTGAAATTCGATATTCACTGTAGAAGCATGTCAAAATAAACGGCACAAATAATATGTGATAGCAGCTGTTCAACAAGCTATGAAGTAAAAATGATTAAGGTGCTCACGATATATCGTCTGAAAAATAAATTCTTAATTTCACTTTTTTTAGTGTTCATTGAAAACCAACTTTGCTGGTCACTTAGTGGACTAAACGTATTCATAAAGTTATATATATTAGCTAAAGATATGTGAAGTTACAGGGAAGTATTGTTTTTTGAACTCGAGAAATACATTATTTTTTTTCAATTTGTAAACACTGTAAGCTTTTTGACGATGTAATTGCAAGTGGCAACACACGTTCGCAACAGCAGCCTTCAGCCCAAGCCCACTGATCTGGGATGTAGGCAGTAAACTTGGCACTGTCTATGAATGAAATAGGGTTAAGCTTGGCGTTTTATTACCAACCAGAGGCAATACAAGCAATGTGGTCAGAGAGTGACAACATCCCAATGATTCATACAGCCATTACATATTTACGATCATAACATGCTACTTTCTTAAGAGGGTTCTGCAAATGAAATAGGCGTGTTTTGTATATTTATATAACAATAAATTAAATAATATGCATTTAATAAGCCAGATAGAGCACTGGTGCCATTCACGCAATGTACTAATAAAAGCTGACCTTTTACAATTGTTTAACTTCGAATGCAATGCATTTCTTAGTGAAATTCTGTGACTTAGAATCAATCAATCATACAATCTCTTCTCTCTCTCTCTCTCTCTCTCTCTATATATATATATATATATATTGGGGCATTTAGTATACCAATCCTCTTCAATCTGTACATTATCATCATTATCATGTATTGCTTATGCATCTCATCGTTCTCACGTATCATCATCATCTTGGTTCGTGCATCTCCGCTGTCGGCTGTGCCGGTTCCTCGGGCCTGATAAAGGTCTTCCAAACCAAGACTTCATACGTGGTGACGCCTTATGATAGACCAACACTGGTTACAGCCCAGGGAACAATGATTCGCCCTTCCGCTCTCTGTACTGCCCGTGTGCTAATTGACGACATTCTTCATTATATACAATTCGCTGTGCTATCCCCGTGCTCCCACGAACTCATTTTAGGCTGGGACTTTCTTTCATCTGCTTCCGCGGCAATTTGTTGTGCACAACGTGTCGTCCATCTTACTGACACAGACCACTTGCTTAGTGACGAAACCTACAGGCCACTTCGACTCGTCGCTGCTGTAGACATCGAGTTACCCCCAAATGAACATCAATTAGTCACTGTTTGTCCAACGACGTTGACTCTGGTGACATTTTGGTCACTCCATCGCCCCGTTGCCTCAATAAAGGCATAGCTCTCGCCTCAGGTGTGGCTCGCTTCAACAATGGATCAGCTGTCCTCGCTGCTACGAACACCACACCAGATAAAATTTTACTGCCGCGGGGCACTACTGTCGCCTGCGTTGCCGATCTGGAGCCTGTGTGCGTCGTTGCCTCTTACCCCTGCCTCCCCTAAAGGCCATCTAGGAGATCATACTGCTTCCTCAGCCTTTACAGCAGCATCAACAAGGACTTGACAGACTCACAGAAGCAGCAGCTGCTTGATTTGTTGCAAAGCATGCAAACTCTTTTGACATCATTCATCCAGCCTGGGTCAGACAACTGCTACAGCACATCGTATTCAGAACGACGGAACATCCATTGTGCATCGTCGTCCTTACCGCGTCTCCCTAGCCGAACGGAAATCATTGAGGAAAACGTACAGGATATGCTGCAACGGGAGATAATCCGACCCCTCAACCAGTCCTTGGTCGTCTCCAGTGGTTCTGGTGCGTAAAAAAGACGGTTCCGTCCGATTTTTGCGTCGATTACCGAGCACTCAATAAGATCACTAGGAAGGACGTATACCCCATGCCACGTATCGACGACGCCCTCGATTCCTTACAAGGTGCTAAATTCTTTTCAAGCCCCGATTGCGTTCCGGCTATTGGCAAATCCCCATGCACGAAGATGACAAAGAAAAAAACGGCGTTTGCAACCCCGGACGGCCTATACGAATTCAATGTTATGCCGTTTGGTCTATGCAATGCGCCCGCACCTTTTGAGCGCTTGATTGGCACCGTGCTGCGTGGCCTGAAATGGAAGACTTGCCTATGTTACCTCGATGACATTGTTGTCTTTTCGTCGACGTTTCCTCAACATCTGCAACGCTTGGACGAGATCCTGACTTGCCTTGCGGGCGCTGGTCTTCAAATTAACACCAAAAAGTGCCATTTCGCCAGCAGATTATCAAGGTCCTCGGTCATGTTGTGAGCAAGGACGGAATTCGTCCTGACCCTGAGAAAACTGCTGCGGTGCTTCGCTTCCCTCGCCCTGAGAAGCCGAAAGATTTGCGAAGTTTTCTTGGTCTCGCGTCTTACTTTCGGCGATTCATACAAAACTTTTCCTCCATAGCCGCACCACTCCATAAGCTACTTGCTTCTGGTACGCCCTTTCAGTGGTCTCAGGAATGTGAATCGGCTTTCGACAGGTTGAAGAGTGCCCTCACGACCGATCCTGTACTTTCTCATTTTCACGATGGTGCACCGACCTTCCTCCATACGGACGCTAGCGGCCCACGGTTTAGGAGCCGTCCTCTCCAGCGCGACAACTCTTCGCGAGAGCGAGTCATTGCGTACGCCAGCCACGTCCTCTCCGCAGCCGAGAGGAACTACATGATCACCGAGAAGGAATGCCTCGCCGTCGTTTGGTCAGTGCAGAAATTTCGTCCCTATCTTCACGGCCACCATTTCACAATTGTGACCGACCTATGTTGGCTTTCGACACTCAAGAACTTGTCGGGACGCCTCGGCCGCTGGATTCTACGCCTACAAGAACATGATTTTGCCATCGTATACAAGTGTGGCCGGAAACATAGTGACGCCGACGCTTTCTCGCTGCCCACTACCAGCGACTCCACTCGGGGTTTCCGCAATCAATTCGCACAACACGCCCTCGGAGTCCACGTCTACGGCGCTTTCCTCTCTCGCCTCTATGGACCCAGCTGCCTTCGGACGACCCGCACGATTTTTTTTCTCGACAGCTGGCTGACCCATACTGTCGACGTATTATAAGCTACCTCACTGGCAGCTCCCGTCCACCTAATGCGAGGCTCCGTCGCCAACTCTCGCAGTTTAAGCTGGACAACTCGGTGCTGTACCGCAAAATTTACCATCCTGACGGTCAGCGCTGGGTTCCCGTTCTACCCCGATCGCTTTGGTCCGAAGTCCTCAGAGCACTTCATGACCATCCGACGGCTGGTCCCCTTGGTTACCACAAAACCTATGATCCCTTCGAAGTCGGTTTTATTGGCCAGGTATTACCACTAGTGTAGCTCGGTACGTTGGGTCCTGCACTACCTGCCAATGTAGAAAACTACCCAAAAGCTCCCACAGCTGCTCCAGCCGGTACACTACAGCCTCTTCCAGCACAGCCCACACCATTCGAAGTTGTAGGCATCGATCTTTATGGCCCCCTTCCAGCCAGTGCTGCTTGAAACCGATGGGATAGTAACAGCCGTTGACCATTTGACGCGCTACGCCGAGACGGCATCTGTCACTACCGGTTCGCTTTCTGAAATTGCCGACTTCTTCCTCCGAGCCATGATACTGCGTCATGGTGCTCCACGTGTATTGCTCAGCGACCGTGGAAAGGGCCTTGCTTTCACAACTAGTGAACGAACTTCTTCGCGCCTCTGGCACAACTCACAGACTGCCTTTAGCTATCATCCCAAAACTAACGGCCGTCACTGAGCGATTCCCCGCACTCTTGCTGACATGATCGCGCTACATTCAACCAGACCACAAGAACTGGGATGTAGTTCCACCATTCGTCACTTTCGCCTACAATACGGCTATTCAGCGGACAACCGGCTACTCACCATTTACCTAGTTTATGGACGCCTCCCCTACTTCTTTGCTGGACGTCTCCTTCTTTACCTCCAATGCGGATTCATCTCCATCCTCTTCAGAGGAATACGTTTTGCGGCTCTCCGAGAGCCGCCAATGTGCTCGTTTAAACACGAAGCCGACAGCAGACAGAAAGCTGGTTTATGATGAGGTCGCATCGTGCTGTATCCTTTCAACCTGGAGACGAAGTGCTCCTTTTGACGCCTATTCGCACACCTGGTTTGTGCGACAAGTTCCAACCACGATTTATCGGGCCGTACACAGTTCTTGAAGAAACTTCACCAGTAAATTATCGCGTGACGCCACTTGTAGCCCCAGCAGATCCCCGTTATCGAACTACTGAAGTCGTCCATGTCTCCCGTATGGAGCTCTTCATGCGACGTTCTTTGTCCCCTTGACTTGTCGCGGCCAGGCTGGCCGCTCTCAATATATATATATATATATAGTATATATTATATATATATATATTATATTATATATATATATATATATATATATATATATCTGGCCGCCTTTGACCTTGTGCACTCCTTAGCATATTGTCACGGGGTCGTGACGTGGCCAAAGACAGAAAACTTCGTGTCGGGATTTAACTGTTTATTTGGGCAAACCTGGGCCCGGTAAAGGGAAAGTCTAATTACAGCAGCAGTCTTGCACAGATAGCAGTCTCGGACTGATAGCGGCGAACGCAGCGTCGGCCTTCGATCAACAACTGACAAGCGGCGAAGCGCGTCGGCATTCATACCCTTGCCGTCGAATGTTCTAGCGTTATCGCTGGCGGTGGCGTAGGTTCCAGAACAATCTGTACCATTCGCACAGTGGGCGTGATCTTATCCAAATGATCTACTACAGTCCAGAACCTTCTCGAAAACTGCAGGCGCGGTTTGCGCTAGAATCGTGTGGTGTTTTTGGACGATAACAAAAACTTGGGAAATGGAACGTGGCATTGCTCCCTCTGAAAAAAAGGCATCGTCCCGATGCTTTAACTAAAGATGAAGGTACAATAATAATGCAAGAAAGTACAATGAATAAATTACGATACAACAATAATACAAAAAACACTGTTTCAGTTTGTTAACGCGCATGAAACGGCTTGAGGCGCACGACATGGACGACTTCAGGTCGCGATCGGCGTCGTTGAGAGTTCGTGATGCCGTCGGGGACAACCTCGTAATCAAGTGGGCCGAGACGTCGAACCACCTTGTACGGTCCGAAGTACCGTCGCAGAAGCTTTTCACTTAGTCCACGTCGGCGTATCGGCGTCCACACCCAAACACGTTCACCGGGCTGGTATTCCACGAAGCGTCGTCGAAGGTTGTAACGGTGGCTGTCGGTCGTCTGTTGATTCTTGATACGAAGACGCGCAAGTTGTCGGGCTTCTTCGGCGCGTTGAAGGTACTCGCTCACATCGAGGTTTTCTTCGTCGGTGACGTTGGGTAACATGGCATCGAGCGTCGTTGCCGGGCTCCTTCCGTAGACCAATTTGTATGGAGATATCTGCGTCGTCTCCTGCACTGCCGTGTTGTATGCGAAGGTCACATACGGAAGAATGGTGTCCCACGTCTTGTGTTCGACATCGATGTACATTGACAGCATGTCGGCGATCGTCTTGTTAAGGCCGCTCGGTGAGGCCGTTGGTCTGTGGGTGGTACGCTGTCGTCCGGCGGTGGTTTGTTTGGCTTTATCCCAAGACCGCTTGAGTTAAGTCGGCAGTGAATGCCGTTCCTCTGTCGGTGATAAGGACCTCCGGGGCGCCGTGACGTACGACGATATTTTCGAAGAAAAACTTAGCTACCTCGGATGCACTGCCTTTTGGCAGGGCTTTTGTCTCGGCGTAGCGGGTGAGGTAGTCGGTAGCTACCACGATCCACTTGTCCGAAAGCCGACGTTGGGAACGGCCTCAGTAGGTCCATACCAATCTGCTGGAAAGGTCGGCAAGGTGGATCAATTGGCTGCAGAAGTCCCGCTGGCCTTGTCGGCGGTGTCTTGCGTCGCTGACAGTCCCGGCATGTCCTCACATAACGAGTGACGTCGGTAGTAAGACGTGGCCAGTAGTACCTTTCTTGTATCCTCGCGAGCGTGCGAGAAACACCGAGGTGCCCTGCCGTCGGATCGTCGTGCAGAGCCTGCAGGAGTTCTGGTCACAGAGCTGAAGGCACCACAAGGGAGGTACTTAGCTCGAAGCGGTGAAAAGTTTTTTTTTGTAGAAGACCGTTCGTAGAAAGAACGACGCAAGTGCGCGCTTGAATACCTTCGGGACTTTGGCGGTCCCTGCCTTCGAGGTATTCTATTAGGGCTTTAAGTTCCGGGTCGGCCCACTGTCGTTCAGCGAAGTCGTCGTAGTTATCGTTCCCAAGAAGTAGTCGTCATCCGAGTCATCGGGTAGCGGTTGGTCGACAGGCGCACGAGAGAGACAGTCAGCGTCGGAGTGTTTTTTTGCCGGACTTGTAAATGACAGTAATGTCATATTCTTGAAGTCTCAGGCTCCATCGTGCGAGGCGACCTGAAGGGTCCTTCAAGGTGGCTAGCCAACACAAAGCGTGGTGGTCGCTCACAACTTTGAAGGGCCTGCCGTAGAGGTAGGGGCGAAATTTCGACGTAGCCCAGATGATGGCGAGGCACTCCTTTTCTGTTGTGGAATAATTTGCTTCTGCTTTGGATAGCGATCGGCTGGCGTATCTAATAACCCTTTCAAGTCCGTCAGCCCTCTGCACAAGAACGGCGCCAAGACCTACGCTGCTTGCGTCAGTATGTATTTCTGTCTCGGCGAATTCGTCGAAATGTGCAAGTAACGGAGGCGTCTAGAGGCGATGTTTAAGCTCCTGGAAAGCGTGTTCCTGTGGTGTTTCCCACTTGAACTCCGAGTCGGCCTTGGTAAGGTTAGTGAGAGGATCGGCGATGCGGGCGAAGTTTTTCACGAACCGCCTATAATAGGCGCACAGGCCCAGAAATCGGCGCACGGCCTTCTTGTCAGTGGGCGGCGGAAAATCGGCGATGGCGGCTGTTTTCCGTGGATCAGGACGAACTCCAGACTTGCTGATAATGTGCCCCAGAAACAAGAGCTCCTCATACGCAAATCTGCACTTTTCTGGCTTTAGTGTGAGTCCGGACGTCTTGATGGCTTGAAGTACAGCTTCAAGGCACCGAAGACGCTCGTCGAAACTCGAGGAAAACACGACGACGTCGTCCAAGTACACAAGGCAAGTCTGCCACTTCAATCCTGCCAGTACTGTATCCATAACGCGTTGAAAAATTGCAGGCGCTGAGCAAAGGCCGAAGGGCATCACCTTAAACTCGAAGAGGCCGTCCGGTGTTATAAACGCCGTCTTCTCTCGGTCTCTTTCGTCGACTTCGATTTGCCAATAGCCAGTCTTGAGGTCCATTGACGAGAAGTACTTGGCGTTATGGAGCCGATCAAGGGTGTCGTCTATTCGTGGGAGAGGATACACGTCCTTTCTTGTGATTTTGTTCAGGCGGCGATAATCGACGCAGAAACGTAGGGTCCCATCCTTTTTCTTCACTAACACCACAGGGGATGCCCACGGACTCTTGGACGGCTGAATAATGTCATCTCGCAGCATTTCATCAACTTATCTCTTCATTGTCTCACGTTTTCGCGTCGAAACCCTGTACGGACTCTGACGGAGTGGTCTGGCATTTTCTTCGGTTATGATTCGATGTTTCGTGATTGGGGTCTGCCGAATTTTCGATGACGACGAAAAGCAATCTTCGTATTGCAGGAGCAGGGCCTTGAGCTGTTCTTGCTTATCGTTCGGAAGTCTGGGATTGACGTCGAAAGCTATGGGAGGGGCTTGGTTCCTCTGAGCAGGTTCCGCAGAATCGGCGAGGGCGAAAGCACTGGTGGCTTCGACAATTTCTTCGATGTATACGACCGTTGTTCCTCTGTTCACATGTTTGTACTCATTGCTGAAATTCGTGAGCATAATTGTTGCTTTGCCTCCCCGCAGCTCTGCAATTCCTCTTGCGACGCAAATATTTCGGATGACCAACAGATGCTGTCTGCCTTCAACGACGCCTTCCAAGTCAGGTGATTTAGGAGCGCCGACTGAAATAATGACGCTTGAGCGAGGCGGAATGGTGACTTGTTCTTCCAGCACATTCAAGGCATGGTGTCCTGACGGCGTGCGCGGTGGTAGTGCTTCTTCTGTGGATAACGTTATCGACCTTGTTTTTAGCTTGATGACAGCACCATGGAGGCATAAGAAGTCCATGCCAAGGATGACATCTCTCGAGCAATGCTGTAGGACTACGAAGTCTGTAGGATAAATACGGCCGTTAATGGTGACTCTCGCTGTGCAGATTCCTGCAGGCGTTACGAGATGACCTCCGGCTGTGCGGATTTCAGGGCCTTTCCAAGCTGTCCTAACTTTCTTTAACTTCGCGGCGAACGACCCACTGATGAAGGAATAGTCGGCTCCAGTATCGACGAGAGCAGTCACACTGTGGCCGTCGATAAGAACACCGAGGTCGCTAGTTCGCCGTCTCGCATTACAGTTAGGGCGTGGCGTCGGGTCACGGCTGCGTCGGCTTGTTCCGCTGCTTCCATGTTGCGTCGTCCGGCCACCTTCGGTAAGTGAGCTTTTGCCTTCAGGGCTTTTCCTGGTTGGGGTTGTGTTCAAAAAGCTCCGTCGCGTCGGCGTCGTCGTCGGAGGATCTTCGGTAGTTCGTCGCACAGCAACCGCACCTCCATCGGTTGCTTCCCTTAGTTTCCCGGATACGGGCTAGGAGACCGGCCCCGCGTTGGGCCAGAGTACTGCCGGGGGAGCGGTGACATGCGGCGGCTGGGCGACGGCGAACGGGAAGGACTTCGTGGTGTCCATTGAGTTCCTGCCAGGTAGTCGGCGATGTCACGTGGCCGATCTCCTGGCTGCGGACGCGGTGCATTGACGGCGAAGCCACGCAGTCCCATCTGTCGGTACTGGCAACGACGGTATGTGTGCCCGGCCTCGCCGCAGTGGTAGCAGAGCGGGCGGTTGTCAGGTGCACGCCAAACGTCCGTTTTTCTCGGTGCACTGCGTTGGCCCGCTGGGGAACGGTAGGACGTCGGTTGGGGTGGTGGCGGCGGTGACGTCTGGCGACGGAAGTGTGACGGGGCGGCGTTTTGGCGTGGACGGGGAGGAGCGTTGTGGCGCACTGCAGCGGCGTAGCTCATAGTTTCTGGCTCGGGCGGCGGTGTTTTGGGAATTCGAAGCGATTGCCGGACTTCTCGCACAATGTCGGCGATCGAATCCACTTGAGGCTGCGCCGAAGGCAACAGTTTGCGCAGCTCTTCCCGCACGATCGCTCGGATCGTTTCACGCAGGTCGTCGGAGTCACTGGCTTGAGCAACAGCGCATTCTGGACTCAGGCGACGATTATACTGTCTGGTGCGCACGTCCAGCGTTTTTTCGATGGTGGTCGCCTCGGATACAAATTCTTGGACGGTGTTTGGTGGATTCCTCATTAGTCCCGCGAAGAGCTCCTGTTTGACCCCTCGCATGAGGAAACGAACTTTCTTTTCCTCAGGCATGTCTGGGTCAGCATGACGTAATAGGCGGGTCATCTCCTCTGTGAAAATTCCAACCTTTTCGTTTGGTAGCTGAACCCGGGTCTCGAGAAGAGCAGCGGCCCTCTCTTTGCAAGTGACGCTTGCGAACGTTTGAAGAAATGCGTCGCAGAAGACATCCCACGTTCGGAGCGTGGACTCCCGATTCTCTAGCCAGGTCCTTGCGGTGTCTTCCAGGTAGAAGTACACACGACGGAGCTTTTCTTCATTGTCCCAGTGGTTGAGGGCGGCCACACGGTCGTATGTTTCTAGCCAGGTTTCCGGGTCTTCAAACGATGAGCCATGGAACGTTGGTGGTTCCCTGGGTTGATGAATGACGATCGCGGGCTGGGACGCTCCGGTTGTCATTGTCGCTGCAGTCGAGGTCATGGTCTTGGTCTTCCGCGCCTTGTCTTGTAGCAGGCCGTACTCTGGTGGGAGACCTTGCTGTCGGCGGCTCGTTCGCTGCTCTTAGTTGGCGTCGGTGTCTTCTCCGCGAAGGGGGCTGGGTTCACGGCTTGACGGGGGCGTCCGGTACATGAACGAAGCAGCACCTCCACCAGATGTCACGGGGTCGTGACGTGGCCAAAGACAGAAAACATCGTGTCGGGATTTAAGTGTTTATTTGGGCGAACCTGGGTCCGGTAAAGGGAAAGTCTAATTAAAGCAGCAGTCTTGCACAGATAGCAGTCCCGGACTGATAGCGGCGAACGCAGCGTCGGCCTTCGATCAACAACTGACAAGCGGCGAAGCGCGTCGGCATTTATACCCTTGCCGTCGAATGTTCTAGCGTTATCGCTGGTGGTGGCGTAGGTTCCAGAACAATCTGTACCATTCGCACAGTGGGCGTGATCTTATCCAAATGATCTACTACAGTCCGGAACCTTCTCGAAACCTGCAGGCGCGGTTTGCGCCGAGAATCGTGTGGTGTTTCGGAACGACAACAATAACTTGTGAAAAATGAAACGTGGCAATATCATTAAAGGAATGTACACCGCAAAATTGGTATACATACCGTAATACATTGATTGGTACAGTCGCAGCCGTTTCATTAAATAGATATATGCCAAATATGATATGACGAAATATTTTTGTACAAATAACATAAATTGAGGGTGTGGTAATGGGAAAACCATGACATGCATGTCACGAATGGGCTCACATGCATGTCAGGCTCATGGTGTGCTTGCGGTTATTTTGCTAGCTTGATTTATAATGCCACGTTCCATTTCCCAAGTTTTTGTTATCGTCCCAAAACACCACACGATTCTCAGCGCAAACCGCGCCTGCAGTTTTCGAGAAGGTTCTGGACTGTAGTAGATCATTTCGATAAGATCACGCCCACTGTGCGAACGGTACAGATTGTTCTGGAACCTACGCCACCGCCAGCGATAACGCTCGAACATTCGACGGCAAGAGTATAAATGCCGACGCGCTTCGCCGCTTGTCAGTTTTTGATCGAAGGCCGACGCTCCGTTCGCCGCTATCAGTCCGAGACTGCTATCTGTGCGAGACTGCTGCTGTAATTGGACTTTCCGTTTACCGGGCACAGGTTCGCCCAAATAAACAGTTAAATCCGAACACTAAGTCTCCTGTCTTCGGCCATGTCACGACCCCGTGACGTCTGGTGGAGGTGCTGGGTACACGGCTTGACGGGCCGCGCAGGGCCGCTGTCACGGGCCGCGCAGGGCCGCTGGCGAACGGTATGACGTCGGTGGGGGTGGTGGGCGGCGGTGGCGTCTGTCGACGAAAGGGCGATGGGGCGGCGTTTTGGCGTGGACGGGGAGGAGCGTTGTGGCGCAGTGCAGCGGCGTAGCTCATAGCTTCTGGCTCAAGTAGCGGTGCGTGGGGAATTTGAAGCGATTGCCGAACTTCTTGTCACACAATGTCAAGAAGGCGGTGCGCCGATTTCTGGGCCTGTGCGCCTATTATAGGCGGTTCGTGAAAAACCTCCCCCGCATCGCCGATCCCCTCACTAACCTTACCAAGGCCGACGTGGAGTTTAAGTGGGAAACGCCGCAGGAACACTCTTTCCAGGAGCTTAGACATCGCCTCCAGACGCCTCCGTTACTTGCCCATTTCGACGAATTCGCCGACACAGAAATACATACTGACGCAAGCAGCGTAGGTCTTGGCGCCGTTCTTGTGCAGAGGGCTGACAGACTTGAAAGGGTTATCAGTTACGCCAGCCGATCGCTATCAAAAGCAGAAGCAAATTATTCCACAACAGAAAAGGAGTGCCTCGCCATCATCTGGGCTACGTCAAAATTTCGCCCCTACCTCTACGGCAGGCCCTTCAAAGTTGTGAGCGACCACCACGCATTGTGTTGGCTAGCCAGCTTGAAGGACCCTTCAGGTCGCCTCGCACGATGGAGCCTGAGACTTAAAGAATATGACATTACTGTCATTTACAAGTCCGGCAAAAACACTTCGACGCCGACTGTCTCTCTTGTGCGCCTGTCGACCAACCGCTACCCGACGACCCGGATGACGACTACTTCTTGAGAACGATAACTACAGACGACTTCGCTGAACGACAGCGGGCCGACCCGGAACTTAAGGCCCTAATAGAATACCTCGAAGGCAGGACCACCGAAGTCCCGAAGGTATTCAAGCGCGCACTTGCGTCGTTCTTCCTACGAAACGGTCTTCTACAAAAGAAAAACTTTTCACCGCTTCGCGCTAAGTACCTCTTTGTGGTGCCTTCAGCTCTGCGACCAGAACTCCTGCACGCCCTGCACGACGATCCGACGGTGGGCACCTCGGTGTTTCTCGCACGCTCGCGAGGATACAAGAAAGGTACTATTGGCCACGTCTTACCACCAACGTCACTCGTTATGTGAGAACATGCCGTGACTGTCAGCGACGCAAGACACCGCCGACAAGGCCAGCGGGACTTCTTCAGCCAATTGATCCACCTTGCCGTCCTTTGCAGCAGATTGGTATGGACCTACTGGGGCCGTTCCCGACGTCGGCTTTCGGAAACAAGTGGATCGTGGTAGCTACCGACTACCTCACCCGCTACGCCGAAACAAAAGCCCTGCCAAAAGGCAGTGCATCCGAGGTAGCTAAGTTCTTCGTCGAAAATATCGTCCTACGTCACGGCGCCCCGGAGGTCCTTATCACCGACAGAGGAACGGCATTCACTGCCGACTTAACTCAAGCGATCTTGGCATACAGCCAAACAAACCACCGCCGGACGACAGCGTACCACCCACAGACCAACGGCCTCACCGAGCGGCTTAACAAGACGATCGCCGACATGCTGTCAATGTACGTCGATGTCGAACACAAGACGTGGGACGCCATTCTTCCATATGTGACCTTCGCATACAACATGGCGGTGCAAGAGACGACGCAGATATCTCCGTACAAATTGGTCTACGGAAGGAGCCCGGCAACGACGCTCGATGCCATGTTACCCAACGTCACCGACGAAGAAAACCTCGATGTGAGCGAGTACCTTCAACGCGCCGAAGAAGCCCGACAACTTGCGCGTCTTTGTATCAAGAATCAACAGACGACCGACAGCCACCGTTACAACCTTCGACGACGCTTCGTGGAATACCAGCCCGGTGAACGTGTTTGGGTGTGGACGCCGATACGCCGACGTGGACTAAGTGAAAAGCTTCTGCGACGGTACTTCGGACCGTACAGGGTGGTTCGACGTCTCGGCCCACTTGATTACGAGGTTGTCCCCGACGGCATCACGAACTCTCAACGACGCCGATCGCGACCTGAAGTCGTCCATGTCGCGTGCCTCAAGCCGTTTCATGCGCGTTAACAAACTGAACCAGTGTTTTTTTTGTATTATTGTTGTATCGTAATTTATTCATTGTACTTTCTTGCATTATTGTCGTACCTTCATCTTTAGTGAAAGCATCGGGACGATGCCTTTTTTGGAGGGGGGCAACGCCACGTTCCATTTCCCAAGTTTTTGTTATCGTCCCAAAACACCACACGATTCTCAGCACAAAGCGCACCTGCAGTTTTCGAGAAGGTTCCGGACTGTAGTGGATCATTTCGATAAGATCACGCCCACTTTGCGAATGGTACATATTGTTCTGGAACCTACGCCACCGCCAGCGATAACGCTCGAACATTCGACGGCAAGAGTATAAATGCCGACGCGCTTCGCCGCTTGTGAGTTGTTGATCGAAGGCCGACGCTCCGTTCGCCGCTATCAGTCCGAGACTGCTATCTGTGCGAGACTGCTGCTGTAATTGGACTTTCCGTTTACCGGGCACAGGTTCGCCCAAATAAACAGTTAAATCCGAACACGACGTCTCCTGTCTTCGGCCACGTCACGACCCCGTGACAATATAAAAATTAATATGACATGACCATAGGTCAGCAAAACTTATGTAGCTCATTCAGACTGAGGCTCACGGCTTGATCTGAGTTTGATTGAGTCGACTCGTTTGTGGGTTCGTCAACCTATGGACGTGACTGCATGATGGACATAATGAGCAAACGGTAACATGTAAATTATGACATACAATTATGCACCACGTGATTTACATGCCGGGCTCTTGGTGTGCTTGCGGCAATTTCTCTAGCTTAATATACAGCGAAATTTGCATTGCATACCACTGTATGATGACCATAAATGACATTTCCTAACATGCAAATCATAATATCCACGTCCTAATTGTACAGCATGGTTTCCTCCTTCCTGGCTGCTTCACATTATGCATCGATTTCTGTATACTGTGCATGGGATCTGCCTTTTCTTTTTCTTTTCAAGAAGAGCATCCTGCTCCTTGAGAGCCAAAGAATGTCATAAAACTAAAATAAAGTCTAGCCTTATGACGCTGTGGTTTATGTTACAGTAACATGATGCACTGCGAAGGTCAACGAAAGCTTTTGTGCATGCTCCTCACAGCAGCCAACCCATGAGTGGGGCCATGTGTATGAATCAGGTTGTTAGAATGGCGTGTATGAATTGCTGTGTGAATATATATATAACAACTATATATATATATATATATATATATATATATATATATATATATATATATATATATATATATATATATATATATATATATATATATATATATATATATATATATATATATATTGCAAGGGGGTTTATTAGCGACGCCAGATAATAGACAGACAGCTGGTACAGAAACAAATGCTCGGGCAGTCCAGTGTCTACAGCTCGTGCTCGCGCTTCGCACTCAGCGATGGTCCCACTATCATTGCCTTGCGAATTCCCCACTACAATGCCCCGGCGACGAAGACGAGCCATCCTGGCGACTCAAGGTGACGAGAGAACAGGAGGGTCGTAACAGGGCTTGAGGCGACTGACGTGGACCGTCTCACGACCAAGGCGGCGCTTGTCCGTGGACGGCTTGAGTGGTTCAATCACATAGGTGACAGAAGAAGGGTGTTGTATGACGCGGTAAGGGCCCGTATACTTCGGTGCAAACTTGGGAGTCAGTCCAGGAGAGTGGAAAGGCAGTCGGAGCCACACGAGAGAACCGACGGGGAAGGTATTCTGAACAAGATCATGGTCGTGGCGATCTTTCTGGAGGGCTTGGTTATCGGCTGTGAAGGACCGTGCAAGTTGACGACACTCTTCGGCATGTTCAGCCATTTCAGAAACTGGGCTGAACTCTGAGGCATCAGGATTGTATGGCAAAATTGTGTCGAGTGTGTTGCATGGGTCACGACCATATAAAAGAAAAAATGGAGAAAAGCCTGTTGTTGATTGAATCGCCGTATTGTAGGCGTACGTCACGAAAGGAAGAACAACGTCCCAGTTGGAGTGGTCGGAATCAATATACATAGCGAGCATGTCTCCGAGGGTTCTGTTGAAACGTTCCGTTAGGCCGTTTGTCTGAGGGTGATAGGCTGTTGATGTGCGGTGTACCGTACGGCATGAATGTAGGAGCTGCTGCAGAACTTCGGACAAAAATACGCGTCCTCTGTCACTCAGGAGCTCCCGTGGTGCACCATGACGAAGAACAAACCGGTGCAAGATGAAGGTTGCAACGTCACGAGCACCAGCCGAAGGCAGCGCTGCCGTTTCGGCGTACCTTGTCAGATGGTCGGCAGCCACAATCACCCATCGATTACCACCAACAGAGCACGGTAGCGGGCCGTATAGGTCAATCCCAACACGGTCGAATGGGCGTGCAGGACATGGCAAAGGCTGCAGTTGACCGGGTGAATGAGGGAATGTCTTGCGCTGCTGACACTGGGAACATGAGCGAATGTGTTTGCGTACAAACGTGTACATACCCAGCCAGTAGTAACGTTGGCGGATCCGCTCATACGTCTTTAGCGCACCGGCGTGTGCGTGTTGCGGTTCAGCATGAAAATATTTGCAGATATCAGACCGCATATGGCTGGGTATGACTAGCAGCCATTTACGACCCGTCACTTGATAGTTGCGACGGTATAACAGGCCATCCCGTATGGCGAAATGCGTTGCTTGGCGGCGAAGAGCACGCGGGTAACCGGAAGTTGATGCGTCAGAAAGCATATTTAATAGCGAGGCGATCCAAGGGTCCTTGCGCTGTTCGGATGGCATGTCTGTGACGCTGACGGCAGAGAGGGGAAGGTCCAGGGCTGATATATCCGTATCATCGGATTTCACGGGTGATCGTGAAAGCGCATCTGCGTCAGAGTGCTTTCGCCCCGATCGGTAGACGACGCGTATGTCGAATTCCTGGAGGCGTAGTGCCCAACGTCCGAGGCGGCTGGAAGGATCTTTTAGCGAAGCCAACCAACAAAGTGCGTGATGGTCAGTTACCACATCAAAAGTTTGGCCGTACAAATAGGGGCGAAACTTGTTTAACGCCCACACAATCGCGAGGCACTCTTTTTCCGTAACAGAATAGTTGGCTTCTGCCTTAGTGAGGGCGCGGCTGGCATAGGCGACCACATACTCCGTAAAACCTGGCTTGCGTTGTGCGAGTACTGCACCAAGGCCAACGCCACTTGCATCCGTGTGTACTTCGGTTGGCGCAGTAGGGTCGTAATGGCGCAGTACGGGTGGTGAGGTAAGGAGTCGGCGC
Organism: Rhipicephalus microplus; assembly: GCF_013339725.1. Taxonomy (NCBI): domain Eukaryota; kingdom Metazoa; phylum Arthropoda; class Arachnida; order Ixodida; family Ixodidae; genus Rhipicephalus; species Rhipicephalus microplus. The sequence goes on along the minus strand of NW_023608153.1, from coordinate 13,366 downwards.
AGTGTTGCGAAGGATTCGTCACAGGCTGCTGTCCAATTAGAAAGATCTGCAGGGCCAGCAAGGAGTTTGGTGAGTGGAGCGATGATGGAGGCAAAGTTCCGGACAAAGCGACGAAAATAGGAGCACAGGCCCACAAAGCTCCGTAGTTCTTTAACAGTAGTCGGCTTAGGAAATTCGGCAACAGCACGAAGCTTGTCAGGGTCGGGAAGAATGCCGGCTTTCGAGACGACATGACCAAGTATGGTGAGTTGTTTAGCCCCGAAGTGACACTTCTTCAGGTTAAGCTGAAGCCTGGCGTTTGTAAGGCACTGTAGAATCTTGCGCAGACGAGTGAGATGCGAAGTGAAATCGGGTGAAAAAACCACAACGTCATCAAGATAGCACAAGCAAATGTTCCATTTGAGACCACGTAAAATGCTGTCCATCATTCGCTCGAATGTGGCAGGCGCATTGCAGAGTCCGAATGGCATCACGGTAAATTCATAGAGGCCATCCGGTGTGACAAACGCCGTTTTTGGACGATCAGACTCAGCCATTGGGACCTGCCAATAACCCGAGTGAAGGTCAAGCGAGGTAAAGAATTCTGCACCTTGGAGACAATCGAGAGCGTCGTCTATGCGGGGAAGAGGGTAAACATCTTTCCTCGTAATGTTGTTTAGGCGCCTGTAGTCTACGCAGAACCGGACTGAACCATCCTTTTTTTTTTTGACGAGTACAACTGGGGAAGACCAAGGACTACAAGAAGGCTTGATGACTCCGCGCTGTAGCATGTCGTCTACTTGTTCTGCAATTACCCGACGCTCTGCTGGTGACACACGATAAGGGCGCTGGCGCAAAGGAGTACTCTTTCCTGTGTCAATTGTGTGCACAACGGTGTTCGTTCTTCCTAGCACCGCTTGGGGAAAGTCAAACGAACGCTTGAATTCGTGCAGCAGGGTAACAAGCTGCTCTCGTTGAGCCGGCGCGAGATGGCTGTCAATAGAATGGTGAAATGCATCGCTAGACACGCTGTTCAAGGCAAAGTGAGGAACCAACGCGTTCAGCTCCATATTCGGCTTGGTGTCGAAGAAATCGGCAGGCACGATATTACCTTCATCGATGAGCTGAATGTGGCCGAGCGTCTCGTTGCGGCGCAAACTGAGGGGGCACGAGTTGGGATTGGAAATAAATATCCCGGTAGTGTCTTGACAAAGCTCAAGAACGGCGAATGGCAGCGATGTGTGGTGGCGGCTACCGAAGATGTCAGATGGCGTGAATAGGACGGTAGCGTCAGAAAGTAAATCACAGCAGGCAGGGACAAACTGGGCGCTGAAAGGAGGAAGGTCTATGTCCGTCGCGACGACAAGGTTAGCCACACTAGATACGGCCGCATCAACAGAAGGCGCATCACCAAACGGTAACAGCTCCACTTCGGCCCGAGCGCAGTCCACGACGGCGTGATGACGTGATAAAAAATCCCATCCTAAGATGACATCGTGGGAACATGAAGCCAACGCGTGAAATTCAATGGTGTACAACACGTCTCGAATCACAACTTTTGCTGTACATGACGCGACGGGCTCAATTTGTTGGGCGCTCGCAGTACTAAGAGAAACCACGGGAGAAAGCATCGTCACTTTACGAAGAGAGCGGCAGAGTCTCTCACTAATCACAGATATCGCGGCACCGGTATCGATGAGTGCGAGTGTTCGTGCACCTTCGACGATTACATCGATAAGATTGGCGGGAGACAGGCGAGGACTTGAACGATTAGACGATGACGCAGCTCGTGCCTCCGGAGCTGCGGCAGTTAGTTTTCCGTCTCAATGGAGGTGGGTCGTCGACGCATAGGCGACACGGAACGACGACTTGGTGAAGGTGAAGGCGAGCGGGAAGTAGAACGTCTAGAAGCGAATGTTCGGGCGCCGGAAGCAGTTTGCGCATCGCGTTCGTGAACTTCAGGTGGTACGTGAGGCGCGTGGTATGGAGGTCGAAACGAATAGTCAGGATATCTTGGTGCGTTAACTGTGAAGCGCCGACGACATAGACGTGCAACGTGACCTGGAATTCCGCAAAAGTAACATATAGGCCGGTTGTCAGCGGTGCGCCAAGGATTTCCAGCGTGTTGCTGTGGAAACGGCGCGGTGGACGGTCGCACAGGGTGTGGCGTATACATTGGCAGACGAGATGCAGGAGGCATTGCCGCGACGGCCGCATAAGTCAGTGGCGCGGCAACAGGCGTTGGTTGAGAGGCAGGCGTAGGTAATGGCAACGCCTCGGAGACCTGCTCCTGAATAGCCTGTCTTATTGTCGGCGTTAGGCGGTTCGTTGGTGCTTCGGTGGTCGGCAGATACGAGAGACATGAAAGTTGTCGTGCGACCTCTTCGCGTACATATTCTTTATCTGCTCCAACAGGGAGCTGTCACCCCCGACGGCCAGGGCAGCGATGAGAGTCGTCTGCAGTCGTCGACCTCCGAACTGCTGCACGTTGTTTCCGAATCTCTTCCAAGCTCTGGCACAAGGTCACAAGTTCGGATACGGTACTTGGGCTCTTTGCCAGCAACATTTGATAGGCATCATCGTCTATGCCTTTCAAGATATGCCTGATCTTGTCATGTTCGGTCATCTCAGGGTTGAAGCGCCGGCATAAATCGATTACATCTTCAATATAGCTTGTGAATTTTTCGCCCTGCCTTTGTGCACGTCCGCGTAGGCGCTGCTCAGCACGCAGCTTGCGCACTACGGGGCGATCGAACACAGCTGCGAGGGTGGTCTTGAAACCGGCCCAAGTGATAAATTCAGTGCGGTGGTTTGTGAACCACAGGCTGGCGATGTCTTTGAGATAAAATGGGACATACTCTAATTTCGAGGGGTCGTCCCACTTGTTGGCGGCGCTCACCTTCTCAAACAGCTGCAACCAGTCCTCCACATCTTGGTCCTCGGTGCCACTGAAGAAGGGCGGATCTCGTTGGCGCAGGGTGGTAGGCACGATGACCAGTTGAGATTGGGCCGTGCTTTGCTGGGTGGTGCCTTGCTCGGTCGTCTGATCAGGCATTGCTGATGTAGTGGGCAGCTTCCGGCTTCGAAGTTCCAGGTTTGCGTACCCAGCACACTTCCACCACTTTGCAAGGGGGTTTATTAGCGACGCCAGATAATAGGCAGACAGCCGGTACGGAAACAAATGCTCGGGCAGTCCAGTGTCTACAGCTCGCGCGCGCTTCGCACTCGGCGATGGTCCCACTATCATTGCCTTGCGACATTCCCCACTACAATATATATATATATATATATATATATATATATATATATATATATTATATATATATATATATATATAATATGACGTAAGAAGGCAGGGATGGTTAGGAGAAGTAGAGGAGGAAGAAGTGCACAGTAGAATAAACATGGCGTTATGAGCCAGGCCACGTCTCCCAGTCATCATAGCGTCAATATAATATATATATATATATATCTATATATATATATATTATATATATATATAATATATATATATATATATTATATATATAATATATATATATATATATATATATATATATATATATGCACCTGCAGCAATGTTTTCAGTGTTCTGCAGTAACAATGCTCAGAAACAGGCGGGAACCTCTGGATTAGTGTCCACCATGTAAATTTACAGGTGATTTTTGCGGGCACATTTATAAAGTACACGTAGCTATAGTTCGTAGTATGCTCCTTGTAAATTAACTGATATTTTTTAATATGCTGAACTGAATGGCAGCCCGTAATGTGATCTAGAGTCTGCAGTCTACATTTCTTTAGCGGAAAATCTTCGACTGCAGATCCAGCAATTTTCTCTCGTACACTGGGGCCATTTAGAGCCAAGCATGTTATGGTCGAGTTCAATGCTGTGTGTGGCGTGACCACCCTTGCTGCGCATGCGCGTCCTCTCCCCGTCTCTCTTCTCTCCTACACTCCCCCTCTCTCGGCTCGCACCACCGACGCAAGCATCATCTGATAGCGAGTTCCTTGATAAAAAAAATGACTGCTAGCACTGCACAACCGTTCACTGGCCACCCGTATTAGGCACTGGATATTGACCTCCAAGGTAGTGCTGGTGATAGATTTCTCTTGTGCGTTGTGAACACTGAAAATGAGCAGAGTGCGCATTATACTTAGTTAAAAGTTTACTGAGGGTCTCTGCATTTAATAAGAGTCTTGTGTCTCTCACCCATTAGCAGTGATTGGCATGTTACAGTAAGAAACACCGGTCCATCACTGCGTGCTTAGCGCCTCGTCCCCAGGTTGATCTCCTGCGCAACGCCGCGATGAGAGCCAGCGTCAACGGCGCCGTCTGTGTAAGCGTTAGCGCCCGCTGCTTCACACGTATGCATGGTTCCCTTTAGTGGGAGAGAGTAATTTTTCTTCCATCATCAGTTTGTCTATCGGCGCAGATCGCAGACTGCGCAGCTCGTAAGCAGGAAACGTACATTAGGAATAATCCCTGCATGCCTGACCAAATGCATCGCGTACCACGACATTTTAAATATTTATTCCAATCTGCAGCAGTTAACCTAAACAGCACTGCGCGCTCAATCAAAGCCACGCCACGTCAATCTATCTATTAACTTGTGACAGCTAAGGCATATGTGCAAAGATGGCACGTGGCTAAGTAACTCAAGGACTCATGCAATTCAACTTGCAATCAACCAGCTATAGTTGCCAAAGTGAGCAATTAAAGAAATGTAACAGCTATATCACATCAGGTATTGCCTCTCACTCACATAATAACCTGCCAATGTGAGCAGCTTTAATACACCAACCAGGTGGGTACGATGCATAAGGCATATACTCCTTTGATTGCTGACATCATTACTTATAGGCTTTACTGGAATGCTTTCGCAATGCAGTGAGTAATCATCTTCTGGTAATTGTCTTTTGTCTGCTTGAAAAGGACGCGCCAAGATGCATATTTGGCCTGAGCAGTCGCAAAGGCTTATATTTGTTGATCCACAAATGGCCTGTGCATGCGTTCATTTCATATCGTGTTCTTATAATGTAAGCTCTTCTGCTCACGCTGGCTTTACCGCAGTGCTTTTGCGATTGCAGTGAGCTTGATATTTTAGTATTTGTCCTTTTGTTTGTGAAACGGACGTGCCAAGATGCATATTTGTCCTGAGCAGTCGCAAATGCTTTTATTTGTTTGATGCACAAGTGACCTGGGCATGCGTTCATTTCATATCGTGTTCTTATCATGTAATGCTCTTCTGCTCACGCTGGCTTTACCGCAGTGCTTTTGCGATGCAGTGAAGCTTGATATTTAGTATTTGTCCTTTGTTTGCCTGAAACGGACGTGCCAAGATGCATATTTGTCCTGAGCAGTCACAAATGCTTTTATTTGTTTGATGCACAAGTGGCCTGTGCATGCGTTCATTTCATATCGTGTTCTTATCATGTAGTGCTCTTCTGCTCACGCTGGCTTTACCGCAGTGCTTTTGCGATGCAGTGAAGCTTGATCATATTTTAGTATTTGTCCTTTTGTTTGCCTGAAACGGACGTGCCAAGATGCATATTTGTCCTGAGCAGTCGCAAATGCTTTTATTTGTTTGATGCACAAGTGGCCTGTGCATGCGTTCATTTCGTATCATGTAATGCTTTTCTACTCAACGCTGGCTTTACCGCAGTGCTTTCGCGATGCAGTGAAGCTTAATCATCTTTTGGTAATGTCTTTTTGTTTCCCCTGAAGCGGACGTGCCAAGATGAATATTTGTCCTGAGCAGTCGCAAATGCTTTTATTTGTTTGATGCACAAGTGGCCTGTGCATGCGTCATTTCGTATCATGTAATGCTCTCTGCTCACGACTGGCTTTACCGCAGTGCTTTGCGATGCAGTGAAGCTTAATCATCTTTTGGTAATGTCTTTTTGTTTCCCTGAAACGGACGTGCCAAGATGCATATTTGTCCTGAGCAGGTCGCAAATGCTTTTATTTGTTTGATGCACAAGTGGCCTGTGCATGCGTTCATTTCGTATATGTAATGCTCTTCTGCTCACGCTGGCTTTACCGCAGGGTGCTTTGCGATGCAGTGAAGCTTAATCATCTTTTGGTAATTGTCTTTTTGTTCCCTGAAACGGACGTGCCAAGATGCATATTTGTCCTGAGCAGTCGCAAATGCTTTTATTTGTTTGATGCACAGTGGCCCGTGCATGCGTTCATTTCGTATCATGTAATGCTCTTCTACTCACGCTGGCTTTACCGCAGTGCTTCCGCGATGCAGTGAAGCTTAATTATCTTTTGGTAATTGTCTTTTTGTTTCCCTGAAACGGACGTGCCAAGATGCATATTTGTCCTGAGCAGTCGCAAATGCTTTTATTTGTTTGATGCACAAGTGGCCTGTGCATGCGTTCATTTCGTATCATGTAATGCTCTTCTGCTCACGCTGGCTTTACCGCAGTGCTTTCGCGATGCAGTGAAGCTTAATCATCTTTTGGTAATTGTCTTTTTGTTTCCCTGAAACGGACGTGCCAAGATGCATATTTGTCCTGAGCAGTCGCAAATGCTTTTATTTGTTTGATGCACAAGTGGCCCGTGCATGCGTTCATTTCGTATCATGTAATGCTCTTCTGCTCACGCTGGCTTTACCGCAGTGCTTTCGCGATGCAGTGAAGCTTAATCATCTTTTGGTAATTGTCTTTTTGTTTCCCTGAAACGGACGTGCCAAGATGCATATTTGTCCTGAGCAGTCGCAAATGCTTTTATTTGTTTGATGCACAAGTGGCCCTGTGCATGCGTTCATTTCGTATCATGTAATGCTCTTCTTACTCACGCTGGCTTTACCGCAGTGCTTTCGCGATGCAGTGAAGCTTAATCATCTTTTGGTAATTGTCTTTTGTTTCCCTGAAACGGACGTGCCAAGATGCATAGTTGTCCTGAGCAGTCGCAAATGCTTTATTTGTTTGATGCACAAGTGGCCTGTGCATGCGTTCATTTCGTATCATGTAATGCCTCTTCTGCTCACGCTGGCTTTACCGCAGTGCTTCGCGATGCAGTGAAGCTTAATCATCTTTTGGTAATTGTCTTTTGTTTCCCTGAAACGGACGTGCCAAGATGCATATTTGTCCTGAGCAGTCGCAAATTGCTTTTATTTGTTTGATGCACAAGTGGCCTGTGCATGCGTTCATTTCGTATCATGTAATGCTCTTCTGCTCACGCTGGCTTTACCGCAGTGCTTTCGCGATGCAGTGAAGCTTAATCATCTTTTGGTAATTGTCTTTTTGTTTCCCTGAAACGGACGTGCCAAGATGCATATTTGTCCTGAGCAGTCGCAAATGCTTTTATTTTGTTTGATGCACAAGTGGCCTGTGCATGCGTTCATTTCGTATCATGTAATGCTCTTCTGCTCACCGCTGGCTTTACCGCAGTGCTTTCGCGATGCAGTGAAGCTTAATCATCTTTGGTATTGTCTTTTTGTTTCCCTGAAACGGACGTGCCAAGATGCATATTTGTCCTGAGCAGTCGCAAATGCTTTTATTTGTTTGATGCACAAGTGGCCCGTGCATGCGTTCATTTCGTATCATGTAATGCTCTTCTACTCACGCTGGCTTTACCGCAGTGCTTTCGCGATGCAGTGAAGCTTAATCATCTTTTGGTAATTGTCTTTTGCCTCCTGAAGCGGACGTGCCAAGATGCATATTTGTCCTGAGCAGTCGCAAATGCTTATATTTGTTTGATGCACAAGTGGCCTGTGCATGCGTTCATTTCGTATCATGTAATGCTCTTCTGCTCACGCTGGCTTTACCGCAGTGCTTTCGCGATGCAGTGAAGCTTAATCATCTTTTGTTAATTGTCTTTTGTTTCCCTGAAACGGACGTGCCAGATGCATATTTGTCCTGAGCAGTCGCAAATGCTTTTATTGTTTGATGCACAAGTGGCCCGTGCATGCGTTCATTTCGTATCATGTAATGCTTTTCTACTCACGCTGGCTTTACCGCAGTGCTTTCGCGATGCAGTGAAGCTTAATAATCTTTTGGTAATTGTCTTTTGTCTCCTGAAAGGACGTGCCAAGATGCATATTTGTCCTGAGCAGTCGCAAATGCTTATATTGTTGATGCACAAGTGGCCTGTGCATGCGTTCATTTTGTAAATAATGCTCTTTGCTCACGCTGGCTTTACCCAGTAATTACACAAGCAGTGAAGCTTGACCATACTTGCTTTTGTGTGTATTGCGACTAAAAGTTTTGTAATAGCTCAACTGTTGACGCTAGAAGGGAGCATTTATGTGAAAGTTTAATACTTAGCTCGGGGATTCATGTTTTCATAAAGTTTCACAATTCAGTAAGGTCGAGTTGGAAACTATGCATTCTTGGAAAACGGCCACGAACATGGTGGAGACACGAGATAAGAAAGACTCAGTACTTCGCCTTTGTATTGTGCCTCCGACGTTTCACGTTCATTTTCAAAGTATCTATCAAAATGCTGACAACGCTGTTTCACTGCCATCAACCTTCTGCCGTGCAAAAAAGGGAGCTAAATTTTCTCTCAGCCTGTAAACCAATTAATCGCGGCTACTTGATGTGCGATAAATAAAAGACCAAAATTAAGAATGACCAGCTGATATTCATAACAGGTGCTCATAGTAGCACTTTTTGCTGTGAACTTGAATTTCTGTCTTATGTAATGTTATGGTACGTGAATACACAATGACACTACTACAACCAAGAAAAATTTTACTAACATTTGTTTGTAAAATAACTGCTACAAATTATAATTCTCATCCCCTTCTTAGTAGTTGCATAATTTAGCTGGAAGAAGACAGCTATCATCCAACTTCCTGACGACTTGACAACAGGATGAGTCCACAATGTACTGGGACCTTTACAAGATGAAGAAAAACAGACGAAAAAACAACAGATAATCAAGAGTTTAAAAATGGCAACTGAAACTTTCAACTTGCCCACCAACAGCAGTGAAAAGACTCCTGTTACATGTGTGTTTCTGCCTGTTGGTCCGCGGGCACAAGTGCAAGTCTTGTGTATTAATAGAAGCTGCTTAGCATCACTTCATTGCAAGACTTTTCTCTATCCACCACCCGAGAACGCGCTGTAGCGGTCAGGCTCCGCCTGAAACTTGTGGCAGGTGACGTTAATGTGGGCAATAATACACAGACTTTGTTGCTTAATTTCTAGCAAACTCATTGTGAGCAATTTCATAATTGAATTCATAAAATATTTGAGTGTAATATAACACCAAAATGCTGAGGCTTTAGAACATTACAAATTCAGCCTGCCTACAGTCAGCCTGCCAGTGCCCGGCATGCAAGAACTGCTTGCAAATCAGGAATCAACTAAACCATTTAATATATGACAGGTTCTAAAAAATGACTATTTTGAAAATTTGATATTGTCACGGCTCGTGACGTGGCCGAAGACAGGAGACTTCGTGTTGGGGTTTAACTGTTTATTTGGGCGAACCTGTGCCCAGTAAACGGAAGTCCAATTGCAACAGCAGTCTTGCACAGATTAGCAGTCTCGGACTGATGGCGGCGAATCGAGCGTTGGCCTTCGTACAACAACTGACAAGCGGCGAAGCGCGTCGGGCATTTATACCTTGCCGCCGAATGTTCTAGCGTTATCGCTGGCAGTGCGTAGGTCCAGAATAATCTGTACCATTTTGCACAGTAGGCGTGATCTTATCGAAATGATCTACTACAGTCCGGAACCTTCTCGAAAACTGCAGGTGCGCTTTGTGCTGAGAAATCGTGGGTGGTTTTGGACGATAACAAAAACTTGGGAAATGGAACGTGCGTTGCCCCCCTCCAAAAAAGGCATCGTCCCGCATTGCTTTCACTAAAGATGAAGGTACGACATAATGCAAGAAAGTACAATGATAAATTACGATACAACAATAATACAAAAAACACTGGTTCAGTTTGTTAACGCGCATGAAACGCCTTGAGGCGCGCGACATGGATGACTTCAGGTCGCGATCGGCGTCGTTGAGAGTTCGTGATGCCGTCGGGGACAACCTCGTAATCAAGTGGGCCGAGACGTCGAACCACCTGTACGGTCCGAAGTACCGTCGCAGAAGCTTTTCACTTAGTCCACGTCGGCTTATTCGGCGTCCACACCAAACACGTTCACCGGGCTGGTATTCCACTAAGCGTCGTCGAAGATTGTAACGGTGGCTGTCGGTCGTCTGTTGATTCTTGATACGGAGACGTGCAAGTTGTCGGGCTTCTTCGGCGCGTTGAAGGTACTCGCTCACATCGAAGTTTTTCTTCGTCGGTGACGTTGGGTAACATGGCATCGAGCGTCGTTGCCGGGCTCCTTCCGTAGACCAATTTGTATGGCGATATCTGCGTCGTCTCCTGCACCGCCGTGTGTATGCGAAGGTCACATACGGAAAGAATGGCGTCCCACGTCTTGTGTTCGACATCGACGTACATTGACAGCATGTCGGCGATCGTCTTGTTAAGCTCTATTCTCGGTGAGGCCGTTGGTCTGTGGGTGGTACGCTGTCGTCCGGGCGGTGGTTTGTCTGGCTGTATGCCAGATCGCTTGAGTTTAAGTCGGCAGTGAATGCCGTTCCTCTGTCGGTGATAAGGACCTCCGGGGCGCCGTGACGTAGGACGATATTTTCGACGAAGAACTTAGCTACCTCGGATGCACTGCCTTTTGGCAGGGCTTTTGTCTCGGAGTAGCGGGTGAGGTAGTCGGTAGCTACCACGATCACTTGTTTCCGAAAGCCGACGTCGGGAACGGCCAAGTAGGTCTATACCAATCTGCTGCAAGGTACGGCAAGGGGACATTGGTGCAGAAGTCCCGCTGGCCTGTCGGCGGTGTCTTGCGTCGCTGACAGTCACGGCATGTCCTCACATAACGAGTGACGTCGGTGGTAACGCTGGCCAGTAGTACCTTTCTTGTACTCGCAAGCGTGCGAGAAACACGAGGTGCCGTGCCGTCGGATCGTCGTGCAGGGCCTGCAGGAGTTCTGGTCGCGGAGATGAGGCACACAAGGAGGTACTTAGCTCGAAGCGGTGAAAGTTTTCTTTTGTAAAAGACCGTTTCGTAGAAAGACACGACGCAGTGCGCGCTTGAATACCTTCGCGACTTCGGCGGTCCTGCCTTGAGTATTCTATTAGGGCTTCGTTCCGGGTCGGCCCGCTGTCGTTCAGCGAAAGTCGTCGGTAGTTATCGTTCCCAAGAAGTAGTCGTATCCGGGTCGTGCGGTTAGCGGTTGGTCGACAGGCGCACGAGAGAGGACAGTCGGCGGTCGAGTAAGTGTTTTTTGCCGGACTTGTAAATGACAGGATATCATAGTCTGGAAGTCTCAGGCTTCATCGTGCGATGGCCGACAGGGTCCTCAAGGGTGGCTAGCCAACACAAGGCGTGGTGGTCGCCCAACTTTGAAGTGGCCTGCCGTAGAGGTCGGGGCGAAATTTCGACGTAGCTCAGATGATTGGCGAGGCACCCTTTCTGTTGTGGAATAATTGCCTTCTGCTTTGGATAGCGATCGGCTGGCGTAACTATAACCCTTTCAAGTCCGTCAGCCCTCGCACAAGAACGGCGCCAAGACCTACGCTGCTTGCGTCAGTATGTATTTCTGTCTCGGCGAAATTCGTTCGAAATGGGCAAGTAACGGAGGCGTTCTGGAGGCGATGTTTAAGCTCCGGGAAAGCGTGTTCCTGTGGCGTTTCCCACTTGACTCCCGGTCGGCCTTGGTAAGGTTAGTGAGAGGATCGGCGATGCGGGCGAAGTTTTTCACGAACCGCCTATATAGGCGCACAGGCCCAGAAATCGGCGCACGCCTTTCTTGTCAATGGGCGGCGGGAAGTCGGCGATGGCGGCTGTTTTCCGTGGATCGGGACGAACTCCAGACTTGCTGATAACGTGCCCAGAAACAAGAGTCCTCATACGCAAATCTGCCCTTTCTGGCTTCAGTGTGAGTCCGGACGTCTTGATGGCTTGAAGTACAGCTTCAAGGCGACCGAGATGCTCGTCGAAACTCGAGGAAAACCGACGACGTCGTCCAAGGTACACAAGCAAAGTCCTGCCACTTCAATCCTGCCAGTACTGTATCTATAACGCGTTGAAAAGTTGCAGGCGCTGAGCAAAGGCCGAAGGGCATCACCTTAAACTCGAAGAGGCCATCCGGTGTTATAAACGCCGTCTCTCTCGGTCTCTTTCGTCGACTTCGATTTGCCAATAGCAATCTTGAGGTCCATTGACGAAACGTACATGGCGTTATGGAGCCGATCAAGTGCGTCTATTCGTGGGAGAGGGTACACGTCCTTTCTTGTGATTTTGTTCAGGCAGCGATAATCGACGCAGAAAGTAGGGCCCCATCCTTTTTCTTCACTAACACCACGGGGGATGCCCATGGACTCTTGGACGGCTGGATAATGTCATCCCAGCATTTCATCAACTTGTCTCTTCATGGCCTCACGTTTCGCGTCAAAACGCTGTACGGACTCTGACGGAGTGGTCTGGCATTTTCTTCGGTTAGAGGCGATGTTTCGTGATTGGGGTCGGCCGAATTTTCGATGACGACGAAAAGCAATCTTCGTATTGCAGGAGCAGGCCTTGAGCTGTTCTTGCTTATCGTTCGAATCTGGGATTGACGTCGAAAGCTATGGGAGAAGCTCGGTTCCTCTGAGCAGGTTCCACAGAATCGGCGAGGGCGAAAGCACTGGTGGCTTCGACAATTTCTTCGATGTATACGACCGTTGTTCCTCTGTTCACATGTTTGTACTCATTGCTGAAATTCGTGAGCATAATCGTTGTTCCTCCCCGCAGCTCTGCAATTCCTCTTGCGACGCAAATATTTCGGGTGACCAACAGATGCTGTCTGCCTTCAACGACGCCTTCCAAGTCAGGTGATTTAGGAGCGCCGACTGAAATAATGACGCTTGAGCGAGGCGGAATGGTGACTTGTTCTTCCAGCACATTCAAGGCATGGTGTCCTGACGGCGTGCGCGGTGGTAGTGCTTCTTCTGTGGATAACGTTATCGACCTTGTTTTTAGCTTGATGACAGCACCATGGAGGCATAAGAAGTCCATGCCAAGGATACATCTCTCGAGCATGCTGTAGGACTACGAAGTCTGTAGGATAAATACGGCCGTTAATGGTGACTCTCGCTGTGCAGATTCCTGCAGGCGTTACGAGATGACCTCCGGCTGTGCGGATTTCAGGGCCTTTCCAAGCTGTCCTAACTTTCTTTAACTTCGCGGCGAACGACCCACTGATGACCCACTGTGTTTGCGTACCTTGACGATGACATCGCCAGCCGCACACCTGAAGATCATGAGCACCATCTACGCGCTCTGTTCCAACGTCTTCAGCAATACGGCCTCGTTGTGAACGCTTCTAAGTGTACTTTCGGCGCATCTGAGCTCGAGTTCTTGGGCCATC
>NW_023608152.1:0-31895 GCF_013339725.1 Rhipicephalus microplus | reverse complement strand
CTACCGCGCCTTCCACCCGCGATGCCCTAATACGCAGCACAGCCGCTCACCGTCGCCTCGACGTCATCAGTCTCGTTTGCCGCCTGCACGTCACCCGCAGTCCCCTACTCCTCTACGACGACGCCCGACCTCCCCGCTCAAATCTCATCAGGAAAGGACTTCGGCGGTCCTGCCTTCGAAGTATTCTATTAGGGCCTTAAGTTCCGGGTCGGCCCTCTGTCGTTCAGCGAAGTCGTCGGTGGTTATCGTTCCTAAGAAGTAGTCGTCATCCGGGTCGTCGGGTAGCGGTTGGTCGACAGGCGCACGAGAGAGACAGTCGGCGTCGGAGTGTTTTTGCCGGACTTGTAAATGACAGTAATGTCATGTTCTTGAAGTCTCAGGCTCCATTGTGCGAGGCGACCTGAGGGGTCCTTCAAGGTGGCTAGCCAACACAATGCGTGGTGGTCGCTCACAACTTTGAAGGGCCTGCCGTAGAGGTAGGGGCGAAATTTAGAAGTAGCCCAGATGATGGCGAGGCACTCCTTTTCTGTTGTGGAATAATTTGCTTCTGCTTTGGATAGCGATCGGCTGGCATAACTAATAACCCTTTCAAGTCCGTCAGTCCTCTGCACAAGAACGGCGCCAAGACCTACGCTGCTTGCGTCAGTATGTATTTCTGTCTCGGCGAATTCGTCGAAATGGGCGAGTAACGGAGGCGTCTGGAGGCGATGTTTAAGCTCCTGGAAAGCGTGTTCCTGCGGCGTTTCCCACTTAAACTCCATGTCAGCCTTGGTAAGGTTAGTGAGAGGATCGGCGATGCGGGCGAAGTTTTTCACGAACCGCCTATAATAGGCACACAGGCCCAGAAATCGGCGCACGGCTTTCTTGTCAGTGGGCGGCGGGAAGTCGGCGATGGCGGCTGTTTTCCGTGGATCGGGACGAACTCCAGACTTGCTGATAACGTGCGCCAGAAACAAGAGCTCCTCATACGCAAATCTGCACTTTTCTGGCTTCAGTGTGAGTCCGGAAGTCTTGATGGCTTGAAGTACAGCTTCAAGGCGCCGAAGATGCTCGTCGAAACTCGAGGAAAACACGACGACGTCGTCCAAGTACACAAAACAAGTCTGCCACTTCAATCCTGCCAGTACTGTATCCATAACGCGTTGAAACGTTGCAGGCGCTGAGCAAAGGCCGAAGGGCATCACCTTAAACTCGAAGAGGCCGTCCGGTGTTATGAACGCCGTCTTCTCTCGGTCTCTTTCGTCGACTTCGATTTGCCATTAGCCAGTCCTAAGGTCTATTGACGAAAAGTACTTGGCGTTATGGAGCCGATCAAGTGCGTCGTCTATTCGTGGGAGAGGATACACGTCCTTTCTTGTGATTTTGTTCAGGCGGCGATAATCGACGCAGAAACGTAGGGTGCCATCCTTTTTCTTCACTAACACCACGGGGGATGTCCATGGACTCTTGGACGGCTGGATAATGTCATCCCGCAGCATTTCATCAACTTGTCTCTTCATGGCCTCACGTTCTCGCGTCGAAACCCTGTACGGACTCTGACGGAGTGGTCTGGCATTTTCTTCGGTATGATGCGATGTTTCGTGATTGGGGTCTGCCGAATTTTCGATGACGACGAAAAGCAATCTTCGTTTTGCAGGAGCAGGGCCTTGAGCTTTTCTTGCTTATCGTTCGGAAGTCTGGGATTGACGTCGAAAGCTATGGGAGGGGCTTGGTTCCTCTGAGCAGGTTCCGCAGAATCCGCGAGGGCGAAAGCACTGGTGGCTTAGACAATTTCTTCGATGTATGCGACCGTTGTTCCTTTGTTCACATGTTTGTACTCATTGCTGAAATTCGTGAGCAAAACCGTTGCTTTGCCTCCCCGCAGCTCTGCAATTCCTCTTGCGACGCAAATATTTCGGGTGACCAACAGATGCTGACTGCCTTCAACGACGCCTTCCAAGTCAGGTGATTTAGGAGCGCCGACTGAAATAATGATGCTTGAGCGACACGGAATGGTGACTTGTTCTTCCAGCACATTCAAGGCATGGTGTCCTGATGGCGTGCGCGGCGGTAGTGCTTCTTCTGTGGATAACGTTATCGACTTTGTTTTTAGGTTGATGACAGCACCATGGAGGCATAAGAAGTCCATGCCAAGGATGACATCTCTCGAGCAACGCTGTAGGATTACGAAGTCTGTAGGATAAAACTGCCGTTAATGGTGACTCTCGCTGTGCAGATTCCTGCAGGCGTTACGAGATGACCTCCGGCTGTGCGGATTTCAGGGCCTTTCCAAGCTGTCCTAACTTTCTTTAACTTCGCGGCGAACGACCCACTGATGACAGAATAGTCGGCTCCAGTACCGACGAGAGCAGTCACACTGTGGCCGTCGATAAGAACGTCGAGGTCGTTAGTTCGCCGTCTCGCATTACAGTTAGGGCGTGGCGTCGGGTCATGGCTGCGTCGGCTTGTTCCGCTGCTTCCATGCTGCGTCGTCAGGCCACCTTCAGTAAATGAGCTTTCGCCGTCAGGGCTTTGCCTGGCTGGCGTTGTGTTCGGAAAGCTCCGTCGCGGCGTCGTCGTCGTCGGAAGATATTCGTTAGTTCGTCGCACAGCAACCGCACCTCCACCGGTTGCTGCCCTTAGTTTCCCGGATACGGGCTAGGAGACTGGCCCCGCGTTGGGCCAGAGTACTGCCGGTGGTGCGGTGACGTGCGGCGGCTGGGCGACGGCGAACGCGAAGGGCTTCGTGGTGTCCACCAAGTTCCTGTCAGGTAGTCGGCGATGTCACGTGGTCGTTCTCCTGGCTGTGGACGCGGTGCATTGGCGCGAAGCCACGCAGTCCCATCTGTCGGTACTGGCAACGGCGGTATGTGTGTCCGGCCTCGCCGCAGTGGTAGCAGAGCGGGCGATGGTCAGGGGTGCGCCAGACGTCAGTCTTCCTCGGTGCACTGCGCTGGGCCGCTGGCGAACGGTATGACGTCAGTGGGGTGGTGGCGGCGGTGGCGTCTCTCGACGGAAGTGCGATGGGGCGGCGTTTTGGCGTGGACGGGGAGGAGCGTTGTGGCGCAGTGCAGCGGCGTAGCTCATAGCTTCCGGCTCGGGCAGCGGTGCGTGGGGAATTTGAAGCGATTGCCGAACTCTTCTCGCACAATGTCAGCGATTGAAGCCACTTGAGGCTGCGCCGAAGGCAACAGCTTGCGCAGCTCTTCCCGCACGACCGCTCGGATTGTTTCACGCAGGTCTCCCGAGTTACTGGCTTGAGCAGCAGCGCAGTCTGCAGTCAGGCGACGGTTATACTGTCTGGTGCGCATTTCCAGGGTCTTTTCGATAGTGGTCGCTTCTGCTACAAATTCTTGGACGGTTATCGGTGGGTTTCTCATCAGTCCTGCGAAGAGCTCGTGTTTGACCCCTCGCATGAGGAAACGAACTTTTTTCTCCTCAGTCATGTCTGGATCAGCGTGACGGAATAGTCGGGTCATTTCTTCTGTGAAAATGGCGACATTTTCATTTGGCAGCTGAACCCGAGTCTCTAATAAAGCAGCGGCCCTCTCTTTGCGAGCGACGCTCGCGAACGTTTGAAGGAATGCACCGCAGAAAACATCCCACGTTCGGAGCGTGGACTCCCGATTTTCAAGCCAAGTCCTTGCGGTGTCTTCCAAATAGAAGAACACACGACGCAGCTTTTCGTCATGGTCCCAGTGGTTGAGGGCGGCCACACGGTCGTATGTCTCAAGCCAGGACTCCGGGTCTTCGAACGATGACCCATGGAAAATTGGTGGTTTCCTGGGTTGATGCATGACCATCGTGGGCTGGGACGCTGCGGTTGTCATTGTCGCTGCAGTCGCGGTCATGGCCTTCGTCTTCCGCGCCTTGTCTGGTAGAAGCCCGTACTCTGGTGGTAGCCTTTGCTGTCGGCGGCTTGTTCGCTGCTCCTGGTTGGTGTCGGTGTCTTCTCCGCGATGTGGGCTGGGTTCACGGCTTGACGGGGGCGTCCGGTACATGAACGAAGCAGCACCTCCACCAGATGTCACGGGGTCGTGACGTGGCCGAAGACAGGAGACTTCGTGTTAGGATTTAACTGTTTATTTGGGCGAACCTGTGCCCGGTAAACTGAAAGTCCAATTACAGCAGCAGCCTCGCACAGATAGCAGTCTCGGACTGATAGCGGCGAACGGAGCGTCGGCCTTCAATCAACAACTGACAAGCGGTGAAGCGCGTCGGCATTTATACTCTTGCCGTCGAATGTTCTAGCGTTATCGCTGGCGGTGGCGTAGGTTCCAGAACAATCTGTACCGTTCGCACAGTGGGCGTGATCTTATCGAAATGATCTACTACAGTCCGGAACCTTCTAGAAAACTGCAGGCGCGGTTTGCGCTGAGAATCGTGCGGTGTTTTCGGACGATAACAAAAACTTGGGAAATGGAACGTGGCATTATTGTTATTTTTTCACAAAAGAAACATACACAAGTGTCTTCATTTGAGAGTTCCAGCCGCTTCAAACCAGGTGTTTTGCACGCCTATCTCAGAATAGCATCTAAAGAATTCATCATTTTAGATGCGGAAGCATCTTATACTCGCGCCTTGTAGTGCGCCGTCCGCGCCGTCCGCGCCGTCCACACCGCTTCTCGAACATTCGACAGCTGACGCGCGCGCATGCGCCGTCGCGCCGTCGCCCACCATCTGTGCCGCGCGCGCTTCTCCTTCGAGAACATTCGACAGCTGACAGCGCATGCGCCGTCGCGCCGTCGCCATCTGTGCCGCGCGCGCGCTTCTCCTTCGAGAACATTCAACAGCTGACAGTGCATGCGCCGTCGCGCTGTATATATACTCAAGGTCGGCGCTCGCTCGCTCAGTTGCCGCTCGTCGGTTGGTTTGTACGGCGCGTCGACGTCCAAGGTCGCGGTGAAATAAATTCCAACGAATCCACAAACACAATGATCGACGTCCCTTCGACCAGCGCCGTACTTTCGCATACGTGTGTACGTGTTCACTCATTTAACACCCCCTCCTACAACCACGTTAACCAATTTAGCCATCGACCCAAGTAAGTCGCAATTTAACACCCCATTTCACAACCACGTTAACCAATTTAGCCATCGACCCAAGTAAGTCGCACTTTAACACCCCGTTAACCAATTTTATGCTCCGCATCCTCCTCAGTGTTCCCCGAGGGAAGCTGCGGGCAATTTTTTTTTTTGCACGTGGTGAACGTCCTTGTCTAGAAAAAAATTCTGTGCTGAAAGCCTCTCAACTCAGCGATTCTTCTTTCTGCAGATGTTACTGCATTCCTCCCAGCCTTGAAAACAATTCCCTTCCCCCAACAGTTGTAAACAATATAAACACCAACACAGACTGAGAGTTAAATTCAATTCTTCAATGCACTGTGCTCTTAGCGGCCCGCCTCTGTGGGGTGGTCCGTTGTTTGCAAGCATCAGCATTGCGAACCTAGCGTCAGCTTTGTTTGTTCGTTCTGCTCGATCAGCAAGCCTCTCCTTCGAGCATTTTTTTAAAACAAGTGCAGTCAATAAAAGAGGGAAAGGAACGATTTGAAAAAAAAACTGTACGCTCGAAGATGCAATTGGAAGACCTTTTAGTTTGGATGCAGAATAAGCTACTTCGTAACAAAGTGGTGCAGCAAGACCTACTGTTTTCCCTTGGCACTGTCAGATTGCAGACGCGTGCGGCAACTAAACCTTCAGATGCAAACAATGATTGAATTAGAACTAAAGAGGTTTCCTGTATCTTCTCGAAGTTCACGCAGCATATAAACATACGAACAGACAAACAAACATAAAAGTTTTGAAAATGAACAAGAGTTCCACTTAACAACATGGAAGTGTGCATACAGAACAAAAAAAGAGAACTTAAAATTTTCTGACATTACAGAGATGACGGTGGGGATGATATCGATATATCCTTTACAGAATTTACCCGTAGAAATCGCACAAGAACAAGCAGAATATGTGCAGAAAAGTCAGCCGTATTACTTCACAAAACAACGCACGTCAAGCTTCAAAAGCTTGAGCCAAATGATCTTCCTGAAACTCTTCATCATCATCATTATCATAAGCTTGACTACGCCCACTGCAGGGCAAAGGCCTCTCTCTTGATTCGCAAGTCAACCCGGTCTTGTACTTTTGGCGGCGACGTTTCACCTGCGAACCTTTTTTGTCATCAGCCCGCCTAACTCTCTGTCGCCCCTTCCGGCGTTTGCGTTTTATGGGAATCCAGTCAGTAAGCCTTAATAACCAGCGGTTATCCTGCTTGAGTGCTGCGTGTCCAGCCTATATCCATTTCTTTTCTTGATTTCAACTATATGATATCCTTAACCCCGGTTTGTTCCCTGGCCCACTCTGCTCTCTTCTTGTCTCTTAACGTTACACCTATAGTTTTCGTTTCCGTCGCTCGTTGTGCCGCCCTTGCTTAAGCTGAACCCTTTTTTAAGCCTGCAGGTTTACACAATTCGAAAGCAGTCAACAATGTAGAAATTGAGCGAGACAGGAAGTAAGTCAGGAGACAATAAACGCGTGGGCAGAAGGGTCATCTGGTGAATAAGACGGGCTATGCGTGCTGGACTATGTGGGTTGTATGTATGATTTCATCAGAATGAAGCCAAAGTTGTGCTAACTTACGCGCGGGGGAGCTTTTCCTTTTCGTGCGGAGTGTGAAGCGTAGTGTTCATGTGAAGTTTGAATTCAGCGCAGGAGTTAAACTAAGCTGTAGTTGCACCCGACTCTGAAGTCTGTGATGTTGGAAGGGGACGCTGCTTGCAACAGACCACTATTTGGGTTTAATAATTCATGGGGGAAGACGGTTTTCAAGCTGCAAGCGTTTATTGTGCCTAAGGTGCGCAAGCTGGGACCTGTTGTTAATTTATGTACATTGTTTTAGCACGCTTGTAAGTTGTGCGCCCAGTAGTAAACGTGTCTAAGACAGTTTCACTTGCAGTACGTTCTAATTTCAAAAACTATGACATCATTATAGCTTATGACTGCTATCACATGTGTTTTCCTTGCGGATGGCCCGGCGTAGGTGCATGCACAGTGCCAGTGCACTTGCGCCGACATGCATCTTTAACCTACCATGATACTCGAGTTGTTGCGTGTCGTGGTATGTTGCTTTTTAGCACTTGCAAAGCTTGCATTTATGATTAGTTGCTCATGCAGTCTGTTACGTTAAATTCAAGCTGGCGTTTTGATTCGCACGCCGCATAGGTTTCCTGATGCGGTCTGCACCTTTGCAGTTGAGCCGTTCATTAGATTTGAACTGTATACGAAATAATCCTTCATGTCTATTCACAGCAGATTCACTTTACCTGAAGTGTTCACTCTTGGGAAGAATGGTAGAAAGCTTCTAACCAAAAGAATGGAGCTACTAACAGCAGCTATTACTGACTTCCCTGGGCACGTACCAACTTTTGTGTCCTTTTTACTACGTACGTTCGTTCGCAGACACTTATAGGGTGCAACGGTTAATTTTCGCACTCTTACAATATTTTTTTCCACTTACCTCTTTAATGAACTTGTTGAAAATTTTTTATATGTCAATATTACGAGCGTCCAACAACTTATTACAAACACAGGGATACGTTCAAGTTCATCAATGCGCCATTTGTACCAATTTTAAAACTAGTATATTAGGTCATGTTTTTAGATGCGGTATTATGCAAAGTACACATAGCTTATTTTTTATATTCGACTTAATGTCCTGCGCTACCTTACCTCCATCGCTCAATATAATTATACACTGTATAAACTAAGAGGTGAATTCGAAATAGTAATTTTGAAGCACAGCCGCCCACCGGCACCAGTTGCGTGTTTCATACGTAAGAATTTGAGGGCTCCTAGGAACGAGCTAAACGCGTCGCTTGGACCTATCATTTATGTATGCTCCGGGAGTCATTCATTATGCTATGGTCAACCGGGCCTCATGAAATATGAGGCCCACGTAACAACTTCTTGCTCTTCCAAAGTAGATTACCACGCCCCCACAAGAACTCTAAACATTAGCAACTTTTTTTCTAAACGCACAACCAGGACAGCGTAATTTTCTCCCATAGTAGAGTACATCGTACTACGAATCGTCGACCATTTCTTCTGATCACATTTGTGGGGTTGCGAGAGCCTGCGGGATCTATCGATTCAAGCTGATAACGCGGTGAGTGATGCAAACATGCGATTGATTTCGTAGGAATTTTCTTGCCTTCCGTCGCTCTGTAGAACTAGAAATAATGCGCTCCTTATCTTTTCGTCGACTATTCTACGTTATCAGGCTCGCCGTAGAAGTAATCACTAGTACGTATACCTGACTCCCGACTGAGGACCGCTGCCTACTGCTATATCTATTTACAAGCATGTAATTATTACTCCAGAACACTAACAATATACAATACAGCCCTAAAGGCCGTGCCAGTCTACTCTTAACAGTGAGAAACTTTTTCTGTTTACATTTCAAGCAGTACGATTCCCGTGACGTATACTCAAAACGTAACAATCACATAAAAGTAGCTGATTCGTCCTCAAAGCAGGAGCGCGTAACTTGTCAGCTGACAGGAAACGAAAAAGAATGAGTGCGACCACTCACTCCTACGTTGGTCAAAATCCGCCACAGTAGAAGTGCGACCAACAATGTCAAAATTGAATTAAACAGGAAGAAGTTGGCAAAGGATAAAAGTGTTTCTGAAAAAGAGGGTCTTCCAAGGCACTAAGACAGCTTAAGTTTCGAAGTAAGAAGTTCGAAACCGCGCCAGGATGTTTTTCCTTAAAGGGCCACTCACCAGGTTTGACAATTTTGAGCTGAGAAGCGCATTGTGTAGACGAGGCGTTCATGATCACGTCTGCCAAACTTTGCAACGCTACGCGCTGCGGAATTGCATGGGTCAAATTCGAAGATGAAAGCTGCTCCCCCTCCCCTCTGCAGCCGCACGCGTAGAGAATAAGGGCATGGCGTAGGCGTAGGAATGGCCCTACGTACACGGCAATGCAGTGACGTTGGTATTTTACGTAGACGAGTCTGCTCTGACGTTGTCAACAGTATACCACGTGACATGGCAAAAATTATTTACAACATGCGTAGTTTATATATTTGCTGCTTTAGGAGATTATTAAAACTTGAAATTAATAATGAGACGCAATAAAAAAAACTGTGCGCGTTTTTC
Organism: Rhipicephalus microplus; assembly: GCF_013339725.1. NCBI lineage: Eukaryota > Metazoa > Arthropoda > Arachnida > Ixodida > Ixodidae > Rhipicephalus > Rhipicephalus microplus. The sequence continues at coordinate 22,759 of NW_023608152.1, read as the reverse complement.
TTTCATATTTCTACCGTGAAATACTACGAGATGCAGGGCTATTGTGCCAGCGTTTCACATGCGTTCATGGACCCATGTCAGCGCATTGAGCAGATGAACACCGTGGAACACTCCTACGCGTTCGCGCACTCATTGTGCTCATCCACATTACCGCGTCTAAGCCAGTGTTTCTAAACCATCCCGCAGAAACAGGCAGAAGACCACAAAATAACGATGGTAAACAAATCAACGCTGCTCGTGTGCTCAGGGGCTGGGCTTGTTTGGGCACGTCATGCGCACGTCAACTCATGGTCGGATGCTGGAGAGGGTGGGGAAGAGATTAGGCTTGCGAAGGCTACGTGGAGGAGCGGCAAGGGTTTTTAGCTCGTCTCCTCTGACCCTCATTTCACGCCGCTTCAAAAAACCTGTTTTCTCCACTCGTAATGAACCAATTCGAAAAATGTTTGTGGCAAAACGTTCTTCATCGGACACCCAAAAACTTCCATTGTCTAACTGAAATTTGGCATGGGGCCTGGTGAGTGGCCCTTTGAGAACGGAACCTCAAGCAGGTAAAAAAAAGGCCGGGCGAGCTACGAGACATGTGGTGTTGGGAGCTGATAGGCGATTACGCGCTACTGTACAGTTCTAAGACAGTACAACAGAACCCCCTACTTAAAGCTAGCGGAGAAGTCCTGCATGCAGGGCACAAAATTTGGTTCGAAAGAAGAGGCCGAACCATTACCAATTGTGTATTTACCTAAAGAGCGTGGTAAAGAAATCGTTAGGATAAAGGGCTAAAAAAAATAAGTCAAGAATGTCGCCTCACTGGTGACCACCTGCTGATAATGCACTCCCTCACCAGAGTGCACTGGCCACCACCTCCCTAAGTACGCACAAATTAGTCCTGAAACGTCTGTAGTGCTGATAGAGAAAATCAGATTCTGTAGCGTCTACTTGCTATCTAAAGCTATTTTTACACAGCGCCTCTTGTTTTTACTGTTCCTTTTTTGTAATTGAGTGACTAATTTACGACATATTGGATTATGTGCTGCAGTAGGCATCACTCAGATTCACACACTAAGACATGGGTGCTCTAAGGCGCTTATAACGCAAGGATACGTACTTCAGAAAGCAGTGCTTGCCCTGTAACACACGACAAAGCGTTATTTTTTTTTTCGAGGAAATTCTTCGGGAAAGGAGATCACTTGTTCACTTTACAATCGGAAAGTGTGTACAACTAATGTACGTCTATTTGCAACGGAGGCTTCATAGGTGCCACCGCAATTCTTTTTGGAGTTGTTAGAAATATGCGGGCTGCAAGAAAATTGCACCATGATGTCACCATTTGCAATCAACTGCAATGTACAGCTTCGAACAGAGGTCCTCTTATGCTTCGTTGTTTATATATATAAAAGCAAACTGCCCACGGTACTACGGAGCCCCTTATGCGTACTTACGTGAATAAGACATGTTGATAATCAGCGTTGTTCTCATTTGTCGAACAGTGAAAAGTTACACCTGCCTCACTCTGAAACTTCCACGTGACATCACCAGTGACAGCCATGCTGCATCCGTGAAGCGTCATTTGCTTCGAACCCCTTGCTAAAAAGTGTCTTTCCGAGTAGAAAAATCCCTGATTCTCCACCAGGTGAATCATGACAAGTGGGCGAAGGTATTAATAATATATGAGTGATGTAACCGTACGTTACCGGAGCGTTGACCGTTCTAATGTAAAGTGACTGACATTAGGTGACATAAAGAGTCGACCACAAAGCTAGGTCATCAAACTCATGATGCCTAAGTTGAAGTCATCGACTAGTATATAGGGTTTCTTCGTGTATGTGTTTTCATGTCTTCTCACAGTTACTATTGATATCAGACTATACTAAACCACTTTTTTTTCCTATTCTTCCATTGATGAGTGTTCATATGTCAGTGTTTTTTACAGCGTTGTGGCCTTTTCTTTTGTTTTAAGCTTTCATTCGGTCATAAGCTTTGATTCTGGGGTGCTTAAATGTCCTTCTCTTTGCAGAGTTCTGGATTTTTATGTTGTTCTGGTGAACCTTTTGCTAACTTGTTGCACGGTGGTGTGCCAGGATAACGGGTACTGTGGACAGAAGAGCCTCGGCTCAAACGTGCTTTGCTTTTAAAACGTGATTTACATTTAAATACGTTACTTTTATTCGTTCTTTAGCGGCACCACATACTGCAACATATATCATGCTATTGAAAATATCATGCTTCCGAAAGGCTATTTTTACGTTTTCCGAAATTAAAAAGTGTGTCATCCTTTGGTGACAATATGGGTTGTCGAGTATATCCAGCATAACAAAACACCTATTGCATAGACGTGGGTGAGTGCAAGTCAAAGTGCACAAGCTCTCACTGACATCAAGACAGTCCTTAAGCAGATATGATTAGCAACATTGCAGAAATGTAGTACGCTCTAGGCTAGGTAAAGCTTAAGGCTACTTTTTCAATGCGAAGCATTTCTTAACAAACTTTGGCAACTTTGAGCGTATCTATCTATCTATCTGTGGGCAACTGTGGGCGCAGGTTAGCCAGATGAGAACCGAGGACGTTCGAGGACAACGAGAGACTTTTATATACACGAAGACGGACAAGGGGATACACACAACATAAACTCACACATATATACACGAGTTCACGGTCCTACGCGGAAGGGAGTTAACGTTCTTGTTCGTTCACTCACGTTCTACTCTTGGGGCGTGAACGTTGCGCTTGACGTTGAGCTCTCTGGCAGTCAGGAGTCGGTGTGCCTTGTGCTTGCGGAGTTCGTACCGAGGCGGGGCTCGGTCTAGAAGTTAACCGCCAGGGGCCTCCCAGTACGGTGGTCAACGCCTGGGCTTGCCTGTACACCACCGAGAACAGCGTACCGCCGACTGCCGCGAACAGACCTGGAACAGTGTCTCGCTCCGAGACCAGAACAGCAGCTGGCCGTGACGAACGCCGCTTCAGATAAACGTGGGTGGCGAGGTGGGGCGATGCCCAGTCCAGGACGCACCCGAGGACTTCAACGCCGGGCCGAGGCCCGGACACGGAGGGTCAGAACGAGCAGCCGGGGCGTGGCCCGAGCTTTTCCTTGCGCTCTGCTCTCTGGGGCGAGGTGGGGCGATGCCCAGTCCAGGAGGCACCCGAGGACTTCAACGCCGGGACGAGGCCCGGACACGGAGGGTCAGAACGAGCAGCCGGGGCGTGGCCCGAACTTGTCCTTGCGCTCTGGGGTTAGCCGAGCTGTCCCCGTGGCTCGGGAGCCTTTCACGTGGTACGCGCACGAGCACGCGCATAGGCGCGCTCATAGTTTTGCCGCTATCACCATCATAATGATTTCCGCGCACTTTGAAATACTAAATCGGCCCCGCACACCGATTTTTCTACGTCAAAGCATGACGCACACTCTCCAGGGCAGCGTTTTATACCACACTATCTATCTATTTATCTATCTATCTATCTATCTATCTATCTAACTATCTATCTATCTATCTATCTATCTATCTATCTATCTATCTATCTATCTATCTATCTAGCCACCTACGACTTTTAGCTCTCCTGGCCGTTTTGATAATGGTATCGATACCAAAGTTGCTATGGCATAACATGATTATATGAAGAACATATTTGAAGAGTTATGACATGAATGTCATGATATGTATGTCATGAATGATTTATATTTCATGTTCCTGCAGCTCTTGCGGTAGTTTCGTTCACAAGAAATGTTGCATAACTGGTATGATATGACATCATTGCATGGCGAACACAAGCGACAGACCCTAAGATTAAAATAATGATATGCACGTGATGTAACAGCATGACTACATGTCACGCTAGCGTCACATATACCATATTTGGCATTACAGTACGCGAACGGATGTAGAAGGTATGATACTGGTGCTAACATGATAAACATGAGATGCATCTCATGTAACAACATGACTTCATGCTACGCTCATGATGCGCTCGCGGCCATTTTGCTAGCTTCACATGTACGAAACTCGGTAATATGCGACGTGAACGGACAAGAGAGGTAAATGACACATCCAAATATGATAGTCGCGGAATTCATGGCACGTAACATGACTACATGCAACACTAAAGATGGACTAGCGGTCGTTTTGCTAGCTTTACATATGACAAAATTGGTATTACGTGACGCCAGTGGATGACGAAAGTATGGGACTGGTGCAAACATGATAATCATAAGATGCGTGTCATGCGAGAACATCAATGCATGCCACAGTCAAGGCATAGATACATTTCGACGTGACGCGGTGCGCTTGCTCGCCGGCGTTCATTTCGTCGCGTCACACCGGCGTTGCCATGCCATGCGCCGGTCCTGCCATATACTCGCAGGCGCAGGCCGCGCTGCGTTGCTTTGTCGCATGCACGTTTCAGCACGTTTGGCGTCCCTCCATCACGAAACGAGGGAGACGTGGTGTTGTCTGGGTAACGCATGGTCGCGAAAAGCAGCATGTCGCATTTGGCGCCGGTTACCGTCGGGCCACGGCGAGGGACACTCTTAACGCCTGGCGTCAGACTATAGAGTGCTCGCGTTTTGCTAACGTAGCGTCGCTGTGCCCAGCATGCGTACGCGTCAACGCTACATTGCAGTATATTAAGCCATTCATGATGCGCTCGCGGCCGTTTTTCTTTCTTGCTCCACACATATATCAATATTGGTGTTAGGTGACGTCAGTGGATGACGAAATATATGACTTGTGCAAACATAACAATTCTGACATGCGTGTCATGTAAGAACTAGACAACATACCACGCTCATAGCTGCTCGCGATCCGTAGGTCGTGGGATAGAATCCCGGCTGTGACGGCTGCATTTCCGATGGAGGCGGAAATGCTCTAGGCCCGTGAGCTCTGATTTGGTTGCACGTTGAAAAACCCCAGGTTGTTGCGATTTCTGGATTCCTCCAATACGTTGTCTCTTATAAACATATGGTGGTTTTGGGACGTTAAACACCACATATCAATCACAGCGTGCTCGCGGTCGTTTCGCTTGCTCCATATATATCAGTTTGGTATCACGTGACGTGAATAGCTGACGAAGGTAAACGACACATCCAAACATCATAATCATGACACGGAAATCATGTACGGCATCATTTACCTCCACCTCGGAACGTGGTGCTGATTTAAAGTGTGAAAAAAACATTTCGTATTCGTGCTTCGCATATCATGGATTCCCATTGTACGTGGGATCTGCCATTTTTTTCGGAAAGCGTGTATCAACACATTTTCCAATTTTTTTCTCCGAACCCTTTATCTCTTTGACCTCTCCAACTTGTCAGCGGAAAACAGTGCCTCAACCGTGATGTTGCGACATTGGTGATAGTGCTACTGTGCTTGCGGGGTAACCATGAAGAAGCTGCCCGTGAATTGCATAACATCAGAGCAGCGGTGTACAAAATGCACGTTTGGGACATTTGTTAATCCCGATGCAAGCAACGCAAGAACTGGCCCATGTGCACGTATGTAATAAATGTAAACATATATATGCCGGCTGACCTACATGAATGTGTGGAGGAAAGCTCGGTTGCAACAGCTTGTTGCAGTCGAAGTACACAGGAAGCGCTATTCAGGAAGAATGACACAGCTTCTCGCTGTACTCAGGCATGTACATAGCTACCTCACGAGACAGTGTGTTTACAGAGTGAGCGTTTCGCTGCGTGACAGTAGTGTGCGCGATGGCTTTGTGTCACGACGAGGGTGAAGGGCGAGCAAAGAGCTGTCTAATTTGCTAAAATAACAGAAGCTTGCTGGCCTTGACTGCAGCGAGGTTCTGAATGCCACTTTTGTTATGGGATAACAATAGGAGTCACGTGCGGTGCCGCCGTTGCGCGCTGCTGCCACCGTGGTCCGTAATCACTTTCGCACAAACAAAAACAATAAACAAAAATACCAACACCACAGCTAGATTTGAATCCGATATTCCGCGTGCCAGCCCAGTGTTATACCACAAAGCAATGCCGTTTTCTTTCTTTATTTCCGGTTATACTTCTCTCGCGGGTTCACTATTTAAATGTTCTTTAACATGCTTCATAGTCACGGTAATTGTTATGTCAGTTTTGAAGAGTGATGCCGGTGCTTGAAACTCTGTTCGAAACTTGCTTTAGGCAGGTTTGATGTCAGGAAAAGAATCGCGTTAGTTTGAGTTAGAAAGCGTTTTAGAACAGCAAAGCAACAACCAAGCGTCACACAATGCGAATAGCGTAACGAGTGGGTCGTCCAATGCTCCAAACCATTACAAAATCTTGTTGTTCAATACTTATTAACTGTGGCGCATACCATATTCAGGCATAATTCTTCATCATCGTCAGCCAGTGCATAAAATTTTCGTTTTGGCCTACTATACAAAAATATGATTATTAATGGCGTAGTGGCTATCCAGCAACGGAGCTTGTAGCAGTTACCCAAAGAGTGTTTAGAAAAGGTCCTGAAAGACCGCTCTTCCAGCTTTCGCTGTGACTGTGCGCGGAGCACGTACATCTGTTCCTAAAGTAAGAACTCCTAAGACTTACCAGAACAACAAAGATGTGATACGCACTCATTTCAAGGCGATCTATAAGTTTCCACACCAAGTATGTGGAATTCATAGAGTTTCTCATGAACAAGCGACGCTGTTGTACCGCACAAGAACTGGCTCAGCATACACCCCAGCCTGGTCATTCATGACTGGGAGATACGCTTCCCCGTTCTGTGCCTTCTGTGGTGACATCGGGGATGTTGAACATTTCATTTGGCTTTGCCCACATTCTAATGTGCAAAGAGCAGCGATGATCCGCACCTTGCGAAAAGGCTGTCATAGGCAACGGACAGTTGATGACGTCATCTTTCCTGAAGGACCCGCGGCAACTAGGAGGAACGTGCAACGAATTTTGTTGGTCTTCCTGCGAGACACTGGGCTGTCTGACACGTGGTGACAATTTCCAAATTCAGGAGATGCTCAGGCGGAACAATTGCCGGCAATGCTGGCCAGGCTAAACCCGCCTGCTGCAACACCACCACCACCACTACCGCCACCACCGCCACCACCACCTGCTGCGCGTTTCGCGCAAGCCTTACGGTTTTTTTCGTCCTCCTTACGCAACGCTGAACGTAGACCAGTAAAGCATATTCAAATAAATTAGATCAATAAGTGCTAGAAGTGACTTTCAGCAAGCGTAACTGAGAATATAACTTTGGCACTAAAGGAGCTTTAAATTATTTACTTCAGCATGACGATCTTTTGTGCAATTTTTCCTTAATTGGGCAACTAGATTAGGTAGATCATAAAACACCTCAGGTGTTCCGTCTGAACACCATGATATGAATATTGGAGACATGGTAGAGTAAGAAAGCGGAAATTTCGACCCTCTGGTGTCTTTTAATGTGCGCTACGTCACGTAAGCGCACGTTAAAAGCGCACAAGGGCCACTACCGTTTACCTTCATAAAAATGTGACCGCCACAGCAGAGATCGAAACCTTGACTTTCGGGTCAGCAGCCGAGCATCATTGCTGCTGCTCAACCACGGCGGACTTCCATATGACAGAATTGTGCTTTTAGTCGTCATTAACAACACAGCAATAAACAGCACCTGGACTATAATATAACAAATATGTGGTATATAATTTCTGCTTTAGCACCTTCATTACAACACGCCTTATACTTTCACTTCTGAAAAAATGTTAAAACGGTAATATTTCAAAACAGAATTGAAGCTGTAGTGTGACGGTAAGAAGATAAAATCATGAACAAATTTCAACGAACAGAACGCCCTGCATCTAGCAGTTTTCGAGAAAATGAGTATTGAGCGAAGAATGGCTCTACAAGCGCAAGACAGGTTTCAGGATCCACGCAATTATTTTGAACCTATGGCGAGTCAGGTGTACATTCCGACAAGTCCGACCACAGAACCAACTTTCACCAGCTCCATTTCTTTTACAATCAGCTACTCCATCGGTTCAATTGAACGCCCCGTCTACAGCCACCGCTGAATGGATTGCCGAAACAAAGGAGTGTTTCTGATGTCGCAATCCAGATATGTGCGAAGCCGTGGCGAAAGAAATGGACACTTGCCTAGAAGGCTCTACTGTGTGCGCACTATTGCTAATGGTTATCCCGACTGCCACCCTCTAAAAGCCCTAATGTTGACTATGAACGCCGTTACACTATGACTTTACACTGAGAGATTTTTATGAGTTCATTTATTTTCAGGCAAGAATGACTACAAGAATTTGTTTGAGGGTGAAGCGTAGTGAACAATATGTGTTCTAAACACTTCAAAATATACATTTAGGTGCTTTGGTATCGCTGCATTTTCAATGTACTCCCTTCACAGCAATTGTTCTGACATGTTTGTAACAAAAATATGCGAAATAAAATAGCCTTACGTTAGTAACATGCCGTGAGGGTTAGCTGTGGTCACGGTGCCTGCCTACTCACAAGAAAGACGTTCGTTTGATCCCGGCGACGGCGATCGAATTTTGATGATGACAAAATGTTAGGGAACCGTGTACCGCGTCATGTCAGCACATGTTTAGGAACCGCAAGGAATCGAAATATACGCAGGTCTCCATTACCGCGTTTAATATAGCGTATGTGTTTTTTAGAAGGTTAAGACCTGTGAACTAAAATATATTTCAGCAGTACTCTGAGAGCTAAACAGTAATCGATCACCTATTAATGACTCCCAAATATGTCACCAAAGCTTAACAATAAAACAGCGATGATTGCAGGCGGAGGATTGAAAGAGGAAGAACAGGAAGGACAATATTGCAGGCATTGCACCTGAAGCATTGAGCTTGCGTATCCCATGCAAGGTACTCTAGACACAAGCATTTTTGTGCACAGATCGATAATAGTGTAATATATTTTTGCTAATGCTCCAACAATACCGTTCTCCAGCCTGTGCAACCATTTTCTTTAAATCTACAAGCACCCACAACGAAAGCCGCTCTAGAGTATTCACACAGTGTCGTTATTGGCCATATGTACAGGAGAGGTGAATTTTCGGAGGCCACTATTGCACATTTTTAAGAACCGTACATCCTTTGACCACCATTGTAGCTTCACAACTTATTCAACGATTATTTGTGCATATTCGTGGCAGAAAAATGTGATACGAAAAAGAATGATTACGAACTTCTCTTGCACTCATGCGCTGGCCATGTAAGTGCATGCTTAGAGTATTTTTAGAAACATAAGAATGAGTAAACAATAAAGAAAAACTCAATATGCTCCCGAGCGGAATGCCACAGATCGTATCTTCTTCTTCGCTTTTCTTCCTTATTTACGATACCTTATTGGCGCTCCTTCACTTGATAGCTGTTCTTCAGCCCCGTCTCTCCAGTAATTAGCTCTGTGTATGCTTCACAAGAATACGACAATATTCGTGTACCACGACTACGTGTGAGCAGAGCGGCATCCATGCTATTGGGGTTGCACGGCACGCGTAGCCGCTTGGATGAAACAGGGGAAGTGCAGGCATAGTGTAAATGGGCAGCGTTCGCTTTATAATTTGTCCTTCTATTTCTATAAGGTCTTACGAATGACGCACGGCTTTTATGTTGTGTTTATCTTGCATCTATTTTGATATTGAAGGCTTATGGTAGATGACATGCCCGCTAGTGCATGCTACGGGTGTGGTAACACTATCTGCTGCTGCAAATGCCAAAGTACTTCATTGTCCACCGAAAAATTGGCGACAAGTATTCTAGAATTGAATAAGGGGTGTAAAGCCGAGTGAACTGATAAGGCGTGCAGTCACGCGTGCGACTACGTTGATTTCGTTATTTCTGGTGTGCTAAATTTGGTGCCGGTGAACTTCAGCACAATCTAAACGAAGCACCCGGTCACGCTACAGACACGAGGTTCATATCACACGCACGCAGGCATGCCCGGAATGTATAGAATAGGAATGAACCATGTCTGCTTAGCTGACCAGGTCAGTTACCCGTTCTCTGACGTGAGGAGGGGTGCACCTCCTAGCGTGGGTACATATAAATTATGCGGCCATTGCGACCTGATTTCCGGCACACGAAATTAAAGCGAGGTACGAGGTGCGAATGAGAAAGCGCGATCACGTACCCGGGAGATGAGTTCTTTAGATAAGAGGGCGTTGATCTTTGCTCATGCTATTAACAGGGCGAGTGCTATTCCTTAGTGTGCGCAACCTTTTCTTTCTTTTGCTCGGGCTACCTATTAACTGAGCTCGTTGTGTGACGCAGCCAGTTTAAATAGGTTGGGCGCTTCTTCATAAGTAAGGACAAAATGGGGAGCAAACACCCAGATTGGTCATATATAAGAGACTGGGCAAGATGAGTAGCCTATATATCAGAAGCTCTATGAGATATGAAGTTATGGGCTAGTACATAACTAAAAGACATTTAACCACCCTCCTTTTTTTTGCCTTTTTCTGAAGTGTACGAAAACAAGTAAGACAATGAACGCTTGCTTTTCTTGCGTTATCCCTCGTCTAACTTTTGTCCCCACCTAGTTTTTGTGAAATTTGTTAACACCGCATTTTTCATTCTAGCAACGGTAATACGAAAATTCGGCAGATCTCACATACCTGGGAATCGACGTTATGCGAAGCATGCGGAGAGATGATCGTGTTGTTTTTTGTGAGCAACACGTCAAGTAAGGACGCTAAATATACGTACAAAAGTTGCATGCACAGACATGTGTTGAAGAGTTGCAGGTGTTTACATAACCAGTTATTTGCACTTACGCAACGATGTCAAGTGGAACAGGCCTATTGGCAAAATCCAAAGCTGATATCAAGCGCTGATGCTCATGAAGATGCTGGCCCTGGACACGGCTACATAAATTAGCTTCAGCACATGGCACCTAACCACAATTGACGTTAACCCGACGTGTCGGCTGTATCAAAGGAGTACATATGTAATGTTTATAAAATTGGGTTAGGCAGCACTGTAACTACTATTCTCATTTCACGAATATTAGCGTCTATTTGAAAAGTAGTTACGAGACCTGGCGTAGCTTTGTGGTAGAATGCTTGAATGCCACGCAGAATGCTTGGGTGCGGTTCCAGCTGGGACCCCAAGAATTATTTTTTTGCACTCGCCGGAAGGTCAACGCAGCCTACGTCAGGTTTTTCTTAACACTGATATTCATTCTATGACTTCGTTGGGTCAATGCTACCGCTGTCGGGTATCGCTTAACGCACACGCGGTAAAAATGCCCATGTGTGTTCTCAATCCTGGGTAGATACTAAGTTTCAATCACCTGTGGCACATGCCCGCATACCAGTGACACATCTCCGCCCGTGGGTATGTGCCACTATCTGGCGGGAAGTGTTTGACGACGTACGCCACGGGATTGTGACAATATTCATATCTTGACCAGCACTTCATATTCGTCAAATCATCTTACGCTCCCGTGCTAACTTAGGTTCACGCCAAGTTAAGGGGGTGACCACGAGAGCACCCAATTATAAGCGGCTGGATAAATAGATAGATAGATAGATAGATAGATAGATAGATAGATAGATAGATAGATAGATAGATAGATAGATAGATAGATAGATAGATAGATAGATAGATAGATAGATAGATAGATAGATAGATAGATACGGTCAAAGTTGCCGAAGTTGGCTAAGAAATGCTTCGCATTTAAAATTCTCGCACCTTGTCCCTTAAGTCCCAAATACTTTATGACTATCATTCATCCGCAACAGCCATTACGCCAGTGGAGAACACGTGGGGAAAATTTTTGAATAAAAAACAGCCATTTTGTTATCTAAATTCAGCTTCACGATGTCGCATTCTACGTATATATGTTGTTGCAGGGTAAAGAAAAAGTTTTTGCTTATAGATATTCATCGTAGAAAAAATTTGTACCACTGTAGCTGGGATAGAAGAAAAAGAAGTCAAAGGACGAACACCAATATATTCAAATTTTATTATTTCTCCCCCCCTTTTTTCTTTTTTTTTTGACATTGCGCCAAATTGATTTCACAGTCAAAACACAGTAATCATATTCCCCTAATCTAGAAAATCTGTAGGTATTGACTGGCATTAACCGCCGGCTTCTTCGCCAATCCCCCTTAGCGGGTGAGAGCCACAAAAAAAAAAAGGAACAAGCAAGCAAAACGGCCCCGCCGCGGTGGTCTAGTGGCTATGGTACTCGGCTGCTGACCCGCAGGGCGCGGGTTCGAATCCCGGCTGCGGCGGCTGCATTTCCGATGGAGGCGGAAATGTTGTAGGCCCGTGTGCTCAGATTTGGGTGCACGTTAAAAAACCCCAGGTGGTCTAAATTTCCGGAGCCCTCCACTACGGCGTCTCTCATAATCATATAGTGGTTTTGGGACGTTAAACCCCACATATCAATCAATCAATCAAGCAAGCAAGCAAAACGATGCTGCGTAGTAGTCTACACTGTTGCCTCCGTGTTGCAATGCCGAAGGTAGTGGGTGCTCGGTCAGCACTAGCTGACACATCGTTTCCACATGTGTGCACTGAGAAGTTAGGAAATGTCTGTATTGTTAAGCGGCCGTTGAAGTCTCTCGTAATCTGCTCACGTACCTCCGCTGTACGGCCTCGTTAGACGATAACTGGCAGTAGTCTTCTCAAATAAATGTCGTGATCGAGCATATATTTGTCAATCCGCTTACACGGCAAGATGGAACGTGCAGGAAAGAAACGACAGCCCGAAGACTAGAGCCAGCCGAGATGTATAGCCTTAGTTAGGGTGAGCAATTTACTCCTTTGCCTCGTCACGCTAATATAGGCTAGCAGTAATAGACATGGCATTGCTATATGGGAAACATAAATACGTGCAAGGGCAAGTTATTTTTATGACCGCTTGGTATTGGCATCTCCAGAATAAACGATTCATTCACGAATCAGACGTGAAACTTTATGTAAGTCTGTCCCGCTTTCGTTACGCGGGGGCTTTCCTGTTTTCGGAATAAAAGTTCCTTGAATATAAAAGCCGATTATTGATGATTACCTTCTTGCAAGAGTGTGCGATTCTGGAACCGACAAGGTTCATCGAGCTCTGGTGACTTTTTATCGACTAAGCGGATCTGGCGCACCCATTTTCAGAAGCATTTTTCAATCCGAGGACTTCATACACTTTCTTCCGCGTGATCGCTATCTTTCTTTTTCTTACTTTCCTAGTTCGTTTCTTCTTTCTCGCATTTTATCTTTCATCCCTCTCTCTATTCTTTTAACCACGAAGAGTACCAAGAGTTCTGCCCCTCTAAATTGAACGTGTATGCCTGTTTCCGGCCTCTTTTGGCTTGTGTACTTGTGAATTTCTGCATGCATGTCTAGTAATAGTCCAATAATAATAAAATTTGACCCAAAAATTGACATGATTATCTCTAAAATTACTAGCGACAATAGGCCTGGCATGCTATATACGAGTCTTATTTTCTAAACATCAGGTTTTAAATGCTTTATCTAAGAACATGAAATTATAGGTACGTACTCCTCAATGAACATGGGCGACGCGTACGTGAGTTGGTTCCATCTTTTTAGGCATTCAGTTCAGTTCTGTTTCATTAACTTGAAGGCCCCACTCTGGTAGAGGTGCTTATTGGGTAAGGTAAAAACTTCAGAGAAATAGAAAAGCCACCTAGATGGTGATCTGTTATTCGTTCTTGGAAAAAAGATGATGAGGTAATTCTGACGATGTCATGAAATAGCTGTTTCCAGTCTAAAGCTGCTGTAAGGAATAAGAAAGCAGGAAACTTAGTGATGTGTGTTAGCATGTGTTCAACTAAAGTAGATGACCACTGAGGGTAGGGTATGCGTCATGCGGCAATGATATATACTTCGCAATTGAAATAACAGTGAAATAATATGTAAAGATGGGAAAGGGTATAGCAATGCGGCAACCACAACAACAAGAATTGTCCGTAGAACGTCTCTTGACATTAACCAGAATGGCTTTCAAACATTCCAGAGCACCAATTTTACAAACAGCAGATTTACGCTTGAGGAGGTATACGAGGACATCTTCATCCTCAAGTATTCAAACTGTAAGTGAAGCGCCAAAGTCGAACACTTATACCATCCTGTTTCTGCCTGCACTTCCTACCATCAGCATGAAACGCCTTAACAGACAGTCTTTGTCAAGGTCTCTGGAAGCGCTCGTGCCAAATAAGATAACGGACATAAGAGTGAAGGCCAGAAAGAATACACTGGCTGTTGACGTTTTGCACGCAATCGCGGTGGGCGTTCTGCGCAGTGTAACGGACTTGGGCGGCAACCAGGTGCGCTCTCATGTTCCCATGAGATGTGATGTAGTAACCGGCGTGATTTACGACATAGATGTGGCTATTTCCAATAATGACTTACAATGTCTTGTCAAATTAACAACTGATACTCCAACTGTTGATGTCACCCGGCTAGGCAAGTCTCGCTGTGTGAAGATTGCGTTTAAGAGCACATCTCTCCCCTCTCATGTGAAGGTGGGGTACTTCAGACATGCTGTGCGGCCTTTCATTCAAAAGCCTCTCCAGTGCCGTAAATGCATGAAACTTGGACATGTGAGAAGCGTCTGTGAGAATTCGGTGGTATGCCACCACTGCGCCGAGCCCCATGCAGCAAATAAGTGTGTCACTACAGTCAAGAAATGCTCTAATTGCAATGGATCCCATGAAGCCACATCGAAAGACTGCCCGCGGATACAGAAGGAAATTGCCATATTGAAGCAGATGGTGCGCGATCACTCATCTCATCGAGTAGCAGCAGCTTAAGTCAGAAGGCGTCGTTCACGTCGACGTCGGTCTTCAAGGATGCCCGCTACCTCTTCGATGCGTTTGCCAGATCCCTCATCAGTACCACCTCCTTTACCTCCCAGACCACATGCTGTGGGAAAGGCTGTAAAGGACAAAGCCAGTGAGCATACCCTAACTGCGACAGAGTGGCCTGCACTTCAAAGGGAAGCAGCACCAAGTGAACCGAAGAAGTTTCATGATGGCCAGCCCGCGATCTTGGTTCGAGATCTTTCCAACCAAGATAGGCAAGTGACTGCAATCGTGCAATCAATAATTGCCACGATTTGCACGCTACTGAGTAGCATACAATCTCCGTCTGCTAAGAGTGCACTACAAATACTGGATGCACTGAACCCAGTTCTTGCTAACATCGAATAATCACTATGACTCAACAAAATCTCATCTTTCGCACTGAAGTTAAAAGTGCGTCGATTTTTCAGTGGAATGCCAGAGGCATGAAGTCCCGTATCTCGGACTTTCGCCAATTTGTTCGGGCCAATCAATTCCCTATACTTGTCGTATGTGAACCGAACGTATCAACGCCTTATAGATTGTCCGGTTATGAAGCTTTTTGTTCAGCCACTTGCGAAGAAGGAAGCAAAGCAATTGTTTACATTCGCAAAGACTTGACTTATCTTTCGCACCCAATGAGTTCAAATGACGACAATCAGTATGTGTGTCTTCGTGTAAAGAAGAATGCAGTTTGGTTCACGCTTATTGGTGGATATATATCTCCGTCATCTCGTTTTGACTGCGACAGATTAAAAGACATTGTAATGAGGACTGATGGGCCTTGGATCATCATCGGTGACTTCAACGCCGATCACATGCTTTGGGGGAGCACTAGGATGAATGCAAGGGCCGGAACATTGTTACATTTGCTTCCGACTACGACCTTTCCATCATAAACGATGGTACCCCAACATATCTGCGGGATCTCACGTATGACAGTTGCCTTGACCTGACATTGGTGTCACGGTGCTTCTCTCACAAAGTTAAATGGTTTTGCGATATTGAGACTCATGGGAGTGATCACATACCCACCTACGTGAAGATCGATGGTATCATAAAAAATTTTCTCTTCCGGTGCTGTAATTGGTACTGACTGCTCGATGTTTACATCGCGTGTTGAGGACGCTTGCCAAGAAGGCCTTGCCTGCAGCCTGGAAAATATCATCGCGGAAGCTATGCAAGCGTTCAAATGTAAATTACCATTTTCGTCGAAAATAACACACTTCGACATCGAACTGGAAAGATTACGAGCTATACGAAGGCATGCTGAACGACGATACAGACGCACAAGATCAATTTACGACCTGATGGAAGCAAGACGGCTCCAGAAAAAGATTCAACGACGCATTTACAAGCTGGAGAGCGAACGCTGGAAAGTATTCAGCGAATCTCTAGACCCTCATAATCCGCTGTCATATATCTGGAGAACAGTTCGTGGTCTTCGCTCCTCTCCGCAAAAACGGCACGCTTTTAAAGCTTTGGCATTCCATCATTGAAAAACAGAACTTGACGTGGCTGAAGAATTTTGCTCGAGAGTTGCCGGGAATATTATAAACGAGAACATCGACGCCGTGATCGTTTCAGAGACGCGATTACCAGAAATGGACATTCCATTCACCATGGAAGAACTGGAAGGTGCGTTAGTCGCTTCTAAGCGCATGTCATCGCCAGGTTCGTATGGTATTACTTATAGTGCGTTGGGACAACTTGGACAGAAAGCCACAAGAGAACTCTTAGCATGCTTCAACAACTCCTGGCCCATCGGCAGTGTTCCCCGAGAATAGAAAATAAGTCGATTAATACCACTTCCGAAATCGGGAAAATCACCATTGTACTTCACAGCATATCGCCCTATTGCCCTCGCAAGCTACCTCGGGAATTTGTTGGAAAGAATGGTTCTATTTCATCTCGAGTGGTACTTAGAACGATACACTAAATACCCTTCCTGCATGGCAGGCTTTCGTCGAGGCCGCTCCTCCATCGACTGTGTCCTTCACTAATCGACATTTCTTCAGCAAGAAAAAAGTCGCAAGCGTATATCAGTGGCACTCTTCTTGACGTGAAGGGTGCATATGATAATGTAGCTCACGATGCCATTCTCACTTCGCAGCAATGGGCATTGGTGGACGAATGTTTCTATGGATAAAAGATTATATAACTGGCAGGGATTTCTTTGTGCAAACAGATGAGGGTAACACTGCTGAACATTACACCTACTGCGGAGTACCTCAGGAAGGTGTTTTAAGCCCCACATTGTTTGATGTTGCCCTCACTGGTCTGGTGAAGGTTCTGCCAAAGTCGGTGTGCCTATCCATATACGCCGATAATATTTGCCTCTGGAGTGCTGCAGTTACTCGCCCTCAGGTGTGTGCACGAATAAACTATATCAACTGTGAAGCGCGCGTTGATGGTGTCTACACGCAAACCATTGACACCATACCCTGTTTACATCAATGGGCAGAATGTCAAATATGCACGGACGCATCGTTTCCTGGGCGTAATAATTGACAGAAGTCTTTCGTGGAACCCGCATTGTGCGTACTTGAAGAAGAGACTGCTATCTATTGTGCATATAATGAAATTCATGTGCGGGAAAGCATGGGGAACTTCTGTGGCCTCCATGCTACAGCTGTACCAGGCCCTATTTCTGGAACATTTGCGCTACAGCTTGCCGGTACTGGCTAACACTTGCAAATCCAATACTCATTCGTTGGAGAGTTTTCAAGGTCAGGCGCTGCGTATCTCCATAGGACTGCCCCGATGCGCTTCTACTTATGTCACAATCGTGCTTGCCAAAGACCATCCGGTTAGGACATATAGAGTCGTGGATTGCCTCAGAGCGCACGTTCGACATGGTAGCCGTGTCCCCGACCACCACTTGGCCCTTCTACCCTCCAGAAGACCACGTGCTACGTTTTCAGACGTCATAGCCAAGCACCTAAACAGCATTCCATAAGGATATACGCCAGATACGAGAATGGCATGTCCTTTGTGGTGCCTCGACCGGCCGCAAGTACGTCTAGAAATTCCGGGTATCAAATAAAAAGCAATCACTCCAGAGTAGCATTGAAGCAAGCAACACTGCTATTATTACATGGGTTGTACTTGGACCGAACGCAGATATACACTGATGGGTCCGTCTCGTCAAGCAGCTGATCAGGTGCCGTTGTAATTCCGGCTACAGCAATGACAATCAAATTTAAGTTGTCGCATATGACTACATCTACGGCATCAGAGCTTGCTGCTAAAAGGCTGCTTTACAATATCTCGTTCAAGAGCGTCCAGGAAAATGGGTCATTTTCTGTGATTCAAAGGCAGCGCTTCAGAGTTTGCAGTCTACCATGCGTAGGAGGAATTCTGAACAATTGCTACATGAAATAAGACATTGCCATCATGAAGCTCTAGAACAAGGGCATGATAATATATAAAAATGGCTGCCTGGACATGTCGGTATTACCGGAAGTCAATTAGCCGATGATGCAGCTCGTTCAGCCCATGAAGGAAATCGTGTGGTCCCAATTCCTCTATCAAAGAATGATGCAGCAAGACAACTTTACCTGCTGGCTCGAGATCTTACACGCACGTTCTGGTCGTCTACCAGCTTCCAAAGGTGTCTATTATATGAACTGGATCCTTCGCTCAAGGTAAAGTTACCATCAGAACTTTCCCGCTCCGATGCGACACTGTTATGCCGCCTTTGGTTGGGTGTTGCATTCACAAAAGTGTACTCCTTTCGCAATGGTATGGCAGACACCTCTACATGCGACTACCACGGAGCTGAAGAGACCATTGAACATGTCCTGTGCAGGTGAGCTTTCTACGACACGTAGTGATGCCAGCTTCAGATGGTTTTGAATCAACTTGACTCCAGACCATTTTGTGTGCAAAAGATTCTAGGACCTTGGGCATCTGCCTCAGTTGCGCAGAAAGCGACTAAAGCACTCCTAGTTTACTTAAAGTGAATAAACCTGAGCGACCGCCTGTAGACTGTGTGTGCTCCTCCGAGTGTTCTCATGATTGTACCTTCTTATCTCTCTACAACCTCTTTTCCCCCCTTCATCACTTCCCCAGTGCAGGGTAGCAAACCAGATGTGCGTCTGGCTAACCTCTCTGCCCTTCCTTGCATCTTTATCTTTCTCTCTGGCTAGAGCTTTTGAAATGCAGCCACTCTAGATGAAACAGTTCTTTCCCTGCAGGCATACAAACGAAGTGGCGAGCTTGCGGCAACTGCTGCGTACGAAATATGGCTTAAACTAACAAAAAATGCTTAATTAACCTACAATGCAACAAAATTATCTTCTCGACTGCAATAGAAATTAGAACTGGGCTCTATCTAAAATGAATATCGTATTTTTGATGCAGAATTACGCAACAATGCGCGGAACACCAGCACGACTAATTTTCATCAATACGGCACGTAAAATAGAAAACGCAGGCCCCTACAGCAACTTTGTTTACGTCACAAAACACAAATGAATTTATCGCTGAGGCGCTGCACAGAAAGTGTGGCGTTTGTGGGCTAGGTAAAGGTGAGAAAAGTCGCATGTTTTCTAGTACTTTCACTTATGTCATCAGAAAGGCGAAATTCATATTTCAATTCATATTTAAAGTTCAATTCAAATTTTGGCCATTTGTGACATCAATAGGACGTTTTAATTGTTGTTTAGAAAAAGTGTTTAACAATTCAAAGTAACTTGGTACTCTACGATTCGGCAGCAGAAAGGCTTCCCGTTCATACTCAAGACACATCGCTACTCTTCACGCAACGATGCTTATTTGCATCATGTGGACGCCAAGCACCAGCACAGCAGTTCATTTATGCATTTCCGAAGCCATTAAAAGCTTATGGTTTGATAAACTTTTTTGTTGATACTTAATTGCCATACTTAACCTTGACCACACGACCAAAACTACTGATGCTATGCCTCCAGCAAAAGTAAAATATTCTCTTGATGGCTCGTTGTGAATACTGCTGTGTAGAATTAACGCCACCTATGAAAAACTGAGATGGTCTTATGTCTAAAATTTGTTATATGAAGAAATTTTAGGCTCCAAATGTTTAGGAATTTATGAGAAAAATTGGGTCATATGTGTCGTAAAACCCTACGACGGTATCTAATAAAGCAGAACATATGTGTCCCACAGCCCACTGAAAGACAGCCGTTCCAGAAGAATAATACTTTAGTTTTCTATGCGAACTTGCTGCTGCTTTACAAACCACAAAATACAGAGCCTACAAAAGTTAATTCTCAAAAAAGAACAAGAATGGCAACTGATTGACCATTTTACACCCACTCCTTCACGACACTGAAGGAGCAGATGGGGATTCTGGGTTTCTCTGTAACAGCCTAACTTCTGTTCGTGGAGGAAGCTGAATTGCTTCTTCCACGCGAACGGACTTGCCTTTGTGAAACGGAATGAAAATTGGTTACTGCAATCAGCTCTACAGAATGTTAGACTGGCTACGCTTTCAGGAATATCTCACTCAATGGTGACGATATTGCATTGCACAAATTTTTAAGGAAACTGTAGGGATTGGAACAAAGTAAGCCACTACAATAGCACATACAAAACCTCGTAGGCATCATGCGTCTGATTATGTATTGGGTGCAGAGCGCGCCAAGATGTGTGCTTACAAAAAGTGGTTAACGATTTTGAGTACTAGATACTCTACTATGGGAGAGCAGAAAGCCGTCCCATGTTGTACGGATTTCAGATGAAAAAAAAACATACAGCGAGTTCACCGGATTGGTTCGATTGCAATTAAGGAGATTAGAAGTTTCGCCATTAGCTCCTTGAATGCAACACGTGCATGTGCTGCCACCTTGCGAATAATATATAAGACTCTACAAAAAGTGATTTTTAGAAAATCTACACGGCAGCACATGAAGCCAAAAAGCAATCGCTTTATTGGTTTAAATGTAAAAATTGGAAGATTTCGAAAAAAATGTGAGACATAAGAGCCACCGCCTGAGAAAGGTGTTCCTAAATAAGTCAATATTTTTCGTATAAGTATTGCACCTCCATGTTATGCTTCTTCTATAGTAATCAGTATCACACAAATCCACGCGTAATTTTCCGCTTTTTTTTGAGGTCTAAATGTAATGGTCTAAGTGCTGCTACATAAAGTAGTTGTATAAAAAATTATGTTTCCCCGCGGAAGCTTATTGTGGCGGATTACGACCAGGTGGTTCCTTCTTTATGTCTGCGAACTATAAATACCTGTGAATGTTTTCTGTACCTCATAATAGTTCCGGGAAGTAAGATAGACTGTTTTTATGGCAAATTTTATCACATTCTCAGCATAACAGGAAAATAAACAGGGTTGCGAAATTCTACCGAGCTAACAAGCGAATAGTCACCACAAAAAAAAAGGGGGCGCCCCTTTATTGAGGAAGCCCTAAAGAAGGTGGAATTCGATGTTTTTTTTTTGCGTTCTGGAAAACAATATTTATTATAATAAAAAGGTCACTATGATACAAAGGAGAGTTAAAAGAATCAGTATATATGTTGAACAGCGATAATATGCGCAGTCATAAATGAATGCCCATACTAACTTTTAACATTGTCTCTACGATAGTGCCACGTTCCACTTCCCAAGTTTTTGTTATCGTCCCAAAACACCACGAAATTCAAAGCGCAAACCGCGCCTGCAGTTTTCGAGAAGGTTCCGCACTGAAGTAGCTCATTTCGATAAGATCACGCCCACTGTGCGAATGGTACAGATTGTTCTGGAACCTACGCCACCGCCAGCGATAACGCTTGAACATTCGACAGCAAGAGTATAAATGCCGACGCGCTTCGCCGCTTGTCAGTTGTTGATCGAACGCCGACGCTCCGTTCGCCGCTATCAGTCCGAGACTGCTATCTGTGCGAGACTGCTGCTGTAATTGGACTTTTCGTTTACCGGGCACAGGTTCCCCCAAATAAACAGTTAAATCCCAACATGAAGTCTCCTGTCTTCGGCCACGTCACGACCCCGTGACATCCGGTGGAGGTGCTGCTTCGTTCATGTACCGGACGCCCCCGTCAAGCCGTGAACCCAGCCCACGTCGCGGAGAAGACACCGATGCCAACCAGGAGCAGCGAACAAGCCGCCGACAGCAAGATCTACCACCGGAGTACGGGCTTCTACAAGACAAGGCGCGGAAGACAAAGGCCATGACCGCGACTGCAGCGACAATGACAACCGCAGCGTCCCAGCCCACGATGGTCATGCATCAACCCAGGAAACCACCAATTTTCCATGGGTCATCGTTCGAAGACCCAAAGTCCTGGCTGGAAACATACGACCGTGTGGCCGCCCTCAACCACTGGGACCATGACGAAAAGCTGCGTCGTGTGTTCTTCTATTTGGAAGACACGGCAAGGACCTGGCTCGAAAATCGAGAGTTCACGCTCCGAACGTGGGACGTTTTCTGCGGCGCATTCCTGAAAACGTTCGCGAGCGTCGCTCGCAAAGAGAGGGCCGCTGCTTTATTAGAGACCAGGGTTCAGCTACCAAATGAAAATGTCGCCATTTTCACAGAAGAAATGAACCGACTATTCCGTCACGCTGACCCAGACATGCCTGAGGAGAAAAGAAAATTCGTTTCCTCATGCGAGGGGTCAAACAGGAGCTCTTCGCGGGACTGATGAGAAACCCACCGAAAACCGTCCAAGAATTTGTAGCCGAAGCGACCACTATCGAAAAGACCCTGGACATGCGCACCAGACAGTATAATTGTCGCCTGACTGCAGACTGTGCTGCTGCTCAAGCCAGTAACTCCGGACACCTGCGTGAAACGAACCGAGCGATCGTGCGGGAAGAGCTGCGCAAGCTGTTGCCTTCGGCACAGCCTCAAGTGGATTCAATCGCCGACATTGTGCGAGAAGTAGTTCGGCAATCGCTTCAAATTCCCACGCACCGCTGCCCGAGCCGGAAGCTATGAGCTACGCCGCTGCACTGCGCCACAACGCTCCCCCGTCCACGCCAAACGCGCCGCCCCATGAACGCACTTCCGTCA
>NW_023608151.1:0-43199 GCF_013339725.1 Rhipicephalus microplus | reverse complement strand
GGAAAAAGCCAATTGAGCAACTATCTTCGACTGTCAAGAAGCGTAAGTGGCCAGGAACGCCCCGAAAACTACACATCCGTGTCGCCTTTTTGGCTTCGTGCACAATATCTGTGACCCCGGGGGCATTTTTGAAAAAGTCGATAAGTTTCTTTTGTGCCTGTATGCTCACTGTTTCGCACTACCGTCTTTATTTGCTACTCGTGGACAGGTCCCTCTTTTCGTTGGCATGTCAACGACGTCGGAGACAGAGTGGGTGCCCCTCGGAGATTACACGCAAAACACTGAAGGGGCCATGCACTACAAGCGGATCCTGATGAACCGAGTAACGTTATTCTATAAGCTACAGGCAGTGCAACTGCATCTAGAGCACTACTTCTGTTAGTTTTTTTCGACGCCTCAAGGCACTTTAAATGACTTAGATGCCACCCATTTTTTCCTTTTGGTAGCTCTTATTGAACCCCGTAGATCTCACTTTCTATATCAGTGCGCACTTGAACGATTAAAAACATAACCATGCACACCATCTGTTGAGATTCTGATGCCCAGAATTCTCGGACATTGTGTGCAATGTCTAGCGGCGCGCCTTCGACATACTTTTTTTATGTCGTTAAATTCATGTTCTCTCTAAGCTTCCAAAAGATGGATGTAGTGTTATTTTTAGACAGACAGTTCTTCAAAGGCTTTCTCGTATTTCGGGGCAAATGCGATCATACCCATGCAGGGGCGAATTCCCCTGCATGGGCATGGACTAAAATAACTAAAAATTGTAATAATTTTAGCGGTATATCTAAATAAGTTACTTTGATGGTGAGAGAAACATGCCGACGCTTGTTGCTTTCTGACCAAGTCTACAAAAACATATGTACCACATTTACGGAATCCCCGAAGTAGCAGCTACCAGCGTACGCAGATTTAAAATCATACTGACATGCTAATAGGAACATCAAAGGCGTTAGTTTCCAATCACACAACTTCATATTCTATTCTTCACCCAGTCCTTATGGCAAGTTCACTAACAAACTAGGATTCTCGTGAACAAACCTTCACGTTGTGCCACAGTACCTTTATTTTCATGAATATAGTATATCAATGCTTCCTTGCGAATAGGGCAATGCAACTGGAACAAAAAACCATAAAGAAAGGGGGCCGAGAGCTCCTCAAGCTGCCTAGAGAAGCTTTATTTTGGCCCCATTGTATAAGAATTTTTACAATGAATATAGGTGACTGAACGAACGAACGAACGAACGAATGATGACTCAGTGAATGAAGAATACAAACAAGATTATCATGCACGAAACGCTAAAGGTGGAGCATTAACAAGGCCTTGAAGTCTTGCTCAGAAACTTGAAACAAAGGTATAACATCTGCCCTAGAATACAACAAAATATTGCAGAGGAGTGCAAGCCCCCACAGCGCAAATAGGCAGTCCTCGCCGCTTCACTTTTTTCTCGACAGTAGAAATGTATGATTTCAGGTGGCGGCTGGTATTATCTACGGGCCACCTAATACGTACTCAGCCGGTATATCTCGCGAAGCAAGTTTGAAAAAATTACACGAGTTACTGAAATAACAAGAGTTGAGTCAAGAATACAACAGGAGGAAAGAGACAACATAAAGCGTGAAGGGCACGTCGTATCTTAAGGTGCATTGTCTAGAGCTGCTTGCCTGGCCCTCCCTCCCCAAAATGGCTGGGGCGTAAACTAACACCAATACCAGACAGATAGTGCATGTAAATTAGAAACAGTTATTTCAAAAAAGAGTGTACTGCATGAATCTCTCAAGCACAAGAATAGGATTCGCACCGAGTGCTTGAGACTTATGCATATAACGTTCCACAGACAGAGAACAGGGGTGGCGACGCGATTCCTAATTCTCTGGGGGCACGCCTATTACGCACAATGCGTTGATCAGTCGAACTCTCCTGTCATTGTTATCCTTGATGGGTAAGGGCATGCTCGTTTTTGAGGATAATGGCGCCCGAGGACCACTAATGTCGCATACCAATTTAAAACGGTACACTCGACACATTTAGCGCCAATTATGTGCAGACCGTAAGAAGGTACTCGTAAAAATACACGTAGTGGATTAATTTTTATTTCTTATATGCATGGCAAGGCCTGTTTTTATATGAACTGAAACAATTGAGGGAGAGAAGGCATGTTGGGGAGGCTTCGTTTTCCTTTTGATGGTAAAGCCGGCGCCCACTTGCAGGCTAGGGTGTGTACTTAAAATGCCTTGGTGTTTCATGTTCTCGGCATTCACTGGATGCCTCAGCTTATGTATTTAATGTAACCACTTTTTTTAAACACATTTTATTATGAGTGTAAATAAACCGTGGTTTGCGAGAACCCAGTAATCAAGAACGAACCTTCGATTCGGGAACATTGAGAGAATGATGACGCTGGTGACTCGAATGATGACAAATGGGTGACTCGAAATAAACCACAAAACTACGCAGCACTGATGGATGGTGTGGTAAGAGACGCCGTCAGGAGCCGTGCGAGCGAATTATGTTGGGGCATGGACGTGCTTGCTTGACGGGCGTTTATATATGGTGGCAGTGTACTCGCCGAGAAGTACTTCACTTATTTTTCGTGCCACTTACTGTAGCGAGAAGTTCAGGGGCGCTTGGGCTTTGAGAGTGGTAGTTTGCAGTTGGCATTTTCCTACAGTATTACGGAAAGACGGGCTATTTGGCTTTGTTGCATACTGAAGCTTTAGCGCACGCACACGAGGACAAATACGATAGAGGCATGCTGCGCTGGTCTCTGTGTCTTTATTGTATTCGTCTTCATGTG
The DNA here is from genome assembly GCF_013339725.1 of Rhipicephalus microplus. NCBI lineage: Eukaryota > Metazoa > Arthropoda > Arachnida > Ixodida > Ixodidae > Rhipicephalus > Rhipicephalus microplus. The sequence goes on along the minus strand of NW_023608151.1, from coordinate 40,401 downwards.
TATGTGTTAAATGTTCAGTATGTGACATTGCGCTCCAGTTTGCCGCATTAGATAAAAAAAGTTAAATCGGATAAAGAGTTGGGTGCTGATCCGGACACGTTAGAGTAATTATAAGTGCACACAAGTAGTCGACTTTTGCCCACTGTTCTTTCAGGCTTTGGCCTAACTTCGCAAGTGAACCTTATCTAAAAATACATGCTTTGGAAAATGGCCAAGAGCACGTCAACCATGTTCTTCTGACAATGCCGAAGGGACTTCTTGTTCTACAAGCGTATACCTTTACTGCACGTTGCCGTAAGAACTCTACTGATGATTTAAATTAAGTATCCATCACGGGACTTGTCAACATTACTAGAATCAACAGAACTGCAATTTACACAAAAAGTAACCTATCAATATGGCTCCGGTATAAGTACATGTTTCTTTTCATACCTCACCATCAAGAATGTATAAGTTCGTACCGTTATGCTGAAAGCAACTGCGCTTCTTATATCCCGTTCAGCGAATTTCAGGTTGTAAACACTCAAAAAATTCGGTTTTCGATAAGCAAGGACTCCAGGAAGTTAGCATAGACAACAAAAAAGAATGCAGTGTAGAGCAAGCTGTCCATATAAATGATCTTGTGAATTTGCTAGAGGCTGTGAGTGAGTGTTACAACAAAAGCTCCACTATAGAAAATCAAATTTTGGGTGTGTATATATGATCGAATCATAGCGCATAAGGCACAGAATTAGATTACTGAGGTGAAACTCAATAACGGTGCTGCTCATGGAATCAGACCCATGCGGCCTTCTGCGAATTATCGGCCGTATCGTGAAGCATTTGTTTCGTTGCAAACAACCGGAAGCAAACGTTTCTGTCATTCGTACTTCTAGTGAAGCAATAAAGGCCATTTACAGTTCACTCAATTCCAGGCTATCAAGTTCTTCATATTTCAGTCCTCAGGTCGCATAATTAGCAATAAATAATATAGGTTCCTTGGGGGCAACGTGTGATGCAAAATTGCGCTCTTTCTATATATCGAAAATGTTTTTCATTCCGCACTCATGCATAGCGTTCGTGCCGCACTAGTTTTTTATGCCTTGATACACTAACAAACTCATCAAATATAAGGATCGAAGCACGCATGCACATAGACACACGCACGCGCACGCAAACAACGCGGGCACACACAACACACACACATACACACACACGCGCGCTGCGCGCGCGCGCGAAGACACCATTCTTTTCCCAACGTGAACTCGCAGTTGTTCCCGCACCATACCCGCACATTTATTGGTTAGAAAAGCTTGTTGCGACGGGAATAAATTTCTTGACTCCCCCTTCACACGTTCGTGGTTTACGGAGCATATTGTATGTATGTATTGAAATGGGTGTTCTACAAGCCGGAGTTACACTTGATGAAAGTGAGATTTATCTTAGCGCTAGGGCTACTCGAAAGCAAGCAGGGGAATGACAGTGTATCTTCTTTCTACTCAGCTCCCGTGTCCACCGTCGTCGCTACAAACACCCCCGGGCACACAAGGGAGCCATCTTAGCGACCTAAGGGCAGACTAAGGGCAGATACACAGGGAAGAGTTGTGGTACTTCTTGAGACCGAGAGACCTCTGCAATTTCTAGTCCACGACGACGCTTGTCTGAAGATGCATCCAGCCGCTCTGTGACGAGATTTTGTATGTATGTATGTATGTATGTATGTATGTATGTATGTATGTATGTATGTATGTATGTATGTATGTATTGTATGTATGATGTATGTATGTAGTATGTATGTATGTATGTATGTATGTATGTATGTATGATGTATGTATGTATGTATGTATGTATGTACGTATGTATGTATTGTGTTATGTATGTATGTATACACTCTAAACATAGTAAGGGATAAGCGCAGTTTTGTGCCCCTATGAAGTGAGGGTTACATCAGTTGAGAGCATAAATTTCCAAACTTGGTAACGCCTACTGCTGGTGCACAAAATGACATTTATCAGTTACCACGTTTAGAGCGCATGTCTGTGCGTTCACTGATAGCTAAATCAGTGCTAAAACACTGCTCTCAAACTTGCGGGTGCAATCGTGGTGTTTTACTGGGAGGAGAATTAGAATGGAAGAGGAAACGCTGTTCTATTCATAGCCAAATTAGTCTCTTCTGCCACGGTTTTATCAAGCGTGCCAAAATGTTTGCCACGTTAGTGGTTTGGTTGATATCCTATCTACGATGAGCAATCAGGCAAGTGATTGCAAGGTCCAGATTGCGCCCTAAGGGTGAATAAATGAACAAAACAATTGTTTGAAAGACACAGACAAATGTTAGAAGGTATGAAATTGAATTTTGATACAGAACCGGGACATATATTTCGAGTGACAAAGGAATACAGCTTGACATGTGCTTTTTGTGGCAGTTAAAATTAGGCATTCGTTTTGTTAATTACAAGGTAATTTCGAATTGAGTAGCTAATGTGTGTAGTCATATAAAAGCTTATTTGGCGTGTGTGATTTTTTTCAACGTTGCAGGCAGTAAGTGCACTGTACCCGGAAGTAGGCAGCTAGTATTGCGGACAATCTGGGAATAAAAGATGCCTCAAAGGACACGAAGGGAGGTGAACAAGCACGAGACATTTAATTCAGAAAAAAACTCTTTAGTTTTTGGTCGGGAAAAATTATGTGACTAATTTACACGACAAGAGACAGAGTACAGGTTCTTGTCTCCCATTTCGCTTACAATGTGACTCTTATTGTGCCAAGTGCGACATTAATGCTTTCAATAGCGACAAAAGACCACTGGCGTTGCGCACGTCTAAGTAATTCTCAAGCAATGTTTGTTGTATGGCTGTTGCACTTGTGTATATTCTTCCCTTTCTCTCGGGAACAAAAGGATTTGCTATCCTGTTTATACAAACGTTGCTGCCGTGCTACAGTTCATTTGGTCTTGACTGTGTTGTTCGTTCAATATCCTGTCGCTTTTCTGCTGTCTTCTGTTGTCTTCACGTTCTTATTCCAGGAATATTAGGCAGGCATGGATCCCTACTAGGTGGCTGCTGTCAGCCTGCTGCCTCTTTTCCTCCGGCTAAAGCTCACTCACACATCTAGAGCGGACAGCCGTGACACATCATCATCATCACCACCATCATCAGATCATCACATCATCGTCATAAATCGCCCCCACCTCATCTTTGTCGTTGTGTGCTTGTGCATCGAATATAATAATAATAATAATAATAGTAATATAATAATAATAGAGTAGCGTGATGCGTCCAACGCCAAAAATATTACCGTACTGCAGCACATCAGAGCGTTTCTGGCTGTGCACATGTTAAACAAGCAATATTACATTCCTAATGTGTAATAAGCTTCAACAACTAGCATTTTACATTATATAAATTCAATATACTTGACGTAATTATCCGTATAAAGTGAGACAGTACTCTGTTGTCTGACAAGGAGTTCAGCCTGCATTTCCAGGTTTACTTACTTGGGACTTTGTTCTCGACAGAGATATAACGCATTTGGACAACGCCTTGTACCCAGTATGTGCATATAAAAAGTACCTAAAATTACAACCATTATGAATTCTAAGCATATTTACGCTACTAGAGCACTGCCCACAAATCATTGGTAGGAGTGACAAAGCTTTACCTGTCTTTACCATTTTTCATGGGAAGTAATCAGATGATTGTTATAGTTAAATGAGTAGTATATATATAGGACTGACAAAGAGAAGATTACTATGAAGACTGAGCCCAGCTAGTAGCAATACATAATGAAAGGGCGTAGCAAAATAAATGGAATGAGAGCAAAAGCCAGTGAATGCAAAAGGTCCAGGCGGGCATAATCTCTAGCGCTAATCATTAGCTTACTTATAATGATACAGTTTTTAGGAAGTCTTGATATGGTGTAGGCTCTTTGTTGCTTTGCGGATGTTTACACAAATGGTGACTCGTAAAATACCACACAACGCGAAGTATTGTGGTAAGAGGGGTGTTCAACAACACCTGCATGACTGCCACTAAGCCTTCTTATCACAAGCAAGGTTACCAAAAAAGAAGAAATGATTCCACGAAACGTGCATCCCCATAGCCGGAGTACTAGTGAAGCAGTAACACATTACTAGGGTTTCACATTCACGAAACACACATATGATTAGAGGGACGCCGCAGTGGAGGGATCGATAAACTTTACCAACTGGTGTGTTAACGTGTCGCACTTTAGAACTTCACCTCCATCAAAATGCGATCACCGCTGCCGAATCCAATGCCCGAACTTCGTATTCGCAGCCAAACACGATAGTGACTATACCACCAAGGCCGACGGTTGCTGTGCTTGGAGGCAAGATATTAGGGGCTGGCGGCTTTATGTAGCGTCAACGCATCATGAACATCTTTAAGGTAACCGTACACTGGATCATTCGAATAAAACCCCCGGCCTGGTAAAAATTTGACCTGATTTAGAATAAACTCACAAAATCAGTCAAGGCCCAGCAGAGCTGTAATCTCTAAATGGTTGTCGAGAACTTTAGAATTTTATCCCGGCTTGCAGCGGCTGCATTTCCGATGGAGGCGAAATGTTGTAGGCCCGTGTACTCAGATTTGGGTGCACATTTAAAGAACCCAGGTGGTCGAAATTTCCGGAGCTTCCACTACGGCGTCTGTCATAATCATATGGTGGTTTTTGGACAGTTAAACCCACAAATTAATCAATCAACTTTAAAAATGTTGATGTCTGCAATTTCAAACGCAATTTCCAGCTGAAACATGCGCCGTGTGCATGAAATTTTTAAAAATTCGAATTCCGTAAATTCTGCCGTGAGATGAGGTTCACGTGATATTGCTTTTGTCCGGCCGAGAACGTAACTTAAGCTCTCCTCAGAAAGGCCGTCTATGTCCAGAATTCACATGTTTCAGTCTCAAATTTTTGAACTGAGAGCTTCGAATAGTATTTATTTGTGTACAAAAAGACAGCCGTTCAGCTTTAAAATTAAGCTCACCCGTAACCATGCGTCAATTCCCTCGCGTGCATTCTGATTTCATAAGGCGTCAGAAATCTCTGAATTTCGCGTTTGTTCGTTTTTGTTGATGATATAGGCATACCTATTCAGCGGAAATAATAAAAACCAGCTGTATACTATTTAGGAGCAACCGCACAAGGAAAAACTAGATTTATGATTGCGTAGTACTGAAGAACAAATTAATCAGCTTGTTTTTTTAAAGATAGAAGGTTGTCTTGACAGGGGTGCAATGAACTCTGTTGTTATGATCAAGGAGGCCCCAAAGTTCTAACGAGATAGCGTGGGCAGCAAGGAAGACTGCTCGGACCCTTAGCTCTATCGATTTCATTGGCACAGAAGTGCCAATCTTCTTCTTAGTGGTGGCGAGGAATGGTTGCTCATCACCTAATCGAACGACAAGAGGCTTGCTGAGTTGGATAGTATGTATACGTAGCTTGCGTTTGTCAGGACAGTCTGGCCTCATCTTTTCTTCTTCCACGGCCGGGCTTTTCCGATAACCAGCTAAAATATACTTCCCTAAAATCCAGACGCCGCAGACCTACAGCTCATAGAGCTTCTCTGACTATGCCTGTTTTTCTTCATAACGTCTATGCCGCTTATCACTGTGAAGTATGACCATATATCAGGCGGGGATTCTATTTCTCGCCCAATTGAAAAAATCAGAATCATAAAAGGATATACCAGAATTTTCTGTGAAATGCACGCAGAAATGCTTAGTTTTAATTACGTTGCGCATTACTAAACTTGTTTCATTTATTAGTGAGATCATTTGTTTTTCATATCTGGGTCACTGCTTGCAAAGTTCTAATTACCATCTTAAGCATAGTTAAAGTAATGTATTAAGCGCTAAACTTGAAACAGTTGAAGGTGACAAAGGGAAATAAATGAGTAACAGTAATACAGGACCACATCGATGCACTGTTCTCATTTGTGAGTTTGCAAGCCTTTAGGTCGCGTTGCGGTGTTCCGGTTCATGCCGCTCTTGAAATATCTTGAAGTCTTTCTATTTTGGCTGTTTATGACAAAACTTGTAGCAGCCAGAAGTGGACATATTTTCGTCCATTGTTTCCGTTGCATAGCACGTATGGGAGCAATCTCATTTTTTCCGATTGTGGCATATTGTTTTTATAATAATGATGGTGAGCATTTTTAATGGAAGACCTTTTGTAAAATGTTTCGTTGTACAACAGAACTACGAAGCCCAAAAAAGTTTTGCATGCCCCGCTGGTGACAAGGACGTTTGTTCAGTTACTAGTTTCCTCGCTTTACCCACTGCATGATAATGAATTGTGCAAAACCATAACTGCTGAACAGCCCCTTACATCTTGTAAGAGCAGTTAACTTTACCGGAACGAGTTTTTCTTTCTTGCTGCAATTACAAAAAGGATATTTCCTGATGAACAATTCTACTTAATTATATCTAGCATCCACATCTCGAGTGACAGAGCTTGATAATACGTCCTAAAACCATTAACGCTTGTTTTTATGTGTGCTTGATTATGACATCACGCCGCTCACCTCATGCTTGTTAATCAGTATGCTTCTTAATTCTTTTTAGAGCTCGAGGCACCTTCCAGTATATTATGAAATGTTAAGCCACCCGCTTCAAACCATTTCAACACATGTTTCCAACAACAGAGGAACAGTTCGGAAATTCATATAGCTTGTAATTAAAGGGCATGAAAGAAGAAGACACATAGCTATAGTGGACGCTTCTTGTCGACGTTATAATAAACATATTTTTTCTGCTATTTGTGAATGCCACTGTTATTTTACACGACCCGGTAATCACAATGAGCAATTGCACTGCTCTCCACCATGAGCTTCCATTTTATTTTTTGCCAAATCTGATTTGCGTGTGCCTACTTTTCTTTAGAATACGTATATTCATTTTATTTTTTCGCATACCTTCATTTTTCATAGCATTGAGTCATTGCAACTTTTGGTCGCGGCACTACCCTTCAATTGTTATTTTCAGCTCTTATTTTTCGTTTCTGCGGTCAAATTTAGGATTGCTCGTTCTGATAATATTCTTTATCTGATATGCACCGTTGTTGTTCAGGACTCTCCTATGTCTCTCGCGCAACCATCCCTAATAACTAATTCGCCTGCTGATGCAGCTGCTTTCGTTCTCATGAAAATGTACTTTCTCTTGCCCAACCAGGCAAAACAGTAATCTCGTAAAAATTTACCGACATCAATGTGTTCAGTGTACATTGGTGCCGGTGCTATAAAGAAGAAAATCTGTATCAGAAAGAATCCACACATAATATACAAGTCAATACATCGTCATGAGTTTCTCTTGAGCAGCATACATACACATATAAGCCAGCGTCCAAGTGATTTCCAAATGAGTTGTGCGTTACCAGGCTTTGCTCTCGGTAAACAAAACATTTGCGAGATATCCTGAGGCTAACATGCACCACGCACTTCAGTGCTCGCCATTGAACCTCAAGGAATATAGGACCACCGGCCCGGTGCTTGTCTCCACCCTTGACGGTTTCGTTCTTATAGCAGACCAATATCACATGCGCAAAGTGCATCGCAATTTCGCTCTGACAGTGACCTCCGCAGTCTCGAGGCGATTAATAATGTGCCACGACCACTCCTATGAGTTCAATAGAGGCACACGAGTCATAAACTCTAGAAAGATTGTTGCATTTTGTATGTCAAGGAGGTTGGCAGCAAAGGCTCTTTGGAAAAGCACGTGAAGTGGTCGTCCGGAGCTTCGTGCCGGTAAATATGTGCATAATCTCGCGACTTCGTGGAAACTAGCGGCTTCGGCGATGCGGTATCTCGCGATGCATTCTTATAAACATGCAATAAATGTAGTTAGTCATTTGTCCAAATTAGAGAATGTAGCCAAGAAAATTGGGAGCCCAAGCTCTGTATAGTGAACTCGAATATTCTATGGTTCACTTTGGCGAGCCCTATCGAGAAGATCACGGTACTCGATGCTTGGCGTCTGCAGGCTTGACCTACTTCCTAATTTCTAATTTTTTATAATTCCTAGTTCCTAATTTTTTCTTTCTCATTTTCTTCGTTATTTCTTTACTACACTCTTACTTCTCTTCTTTCTTTAGGTCTTTTGTTACTTTTTGCTTTCTTTTGTCACGACACGTTCCTTCATCTTAGAGACATTGGCACTGGCAATATCATTTCTCTCTGCCCTTCACAAGTTTCAATCAAAATGACAAAGCTTCGCACAGAACAAACATAATCGGCAGATTATAATGTTAACCTAGACAAGCTAAGAAGTTTCGCAAGCCCCGCTTAGGCGAGGTCATTTTTTCGTACGGCATTTATTTTCTTCCTTTACCCACTGCATGACTAGGAATTGTGTCTAACAAAAAATGATTAACAGTGGTTTTACATATTCAAGAGCTGCCGTAGGCCAATGTGCTCTGATTTGGGTGCACGTTGAAAAACCCCAGGTAGTCAAACTTTCCGGAGCCCTCCACTACGGCGTATTTCATATACATGTGGTGGTTTTGGGACGTCAAACCCCACAGATCAGTGATTTAAATAATGTTCAATAGCGGTTAGTCTTACCATGACAGAGTTTTTTCCTCTCATTAACAAAGAGGATATTTGCGTATAGAAATGATTTTATCGAGCATCCATATCTCTAGCCACGGAGCGCGATAACACGCCCGAAACTCATTATTGCTAGTTTTTATGCGCACTTGATTATGACATCACATCACTAACCTCATACATGTCAATCAGTCTAATCGTTAACTCTTTTAAATATTATAGTATTTCTTGGGAAACCCCCTGACTAGGACTACGGAGTCCTCACACCTTAGGGTGAAACCAGGACTCGCTCGGAACACTGTTTTTTAATAAACGTTTATTTCTCTCTCTGTTTCTTGGGGTGCTTCAACGCAAACATTTTGGTCAGTCTCTCTGTTTGTCCGCCCTAAAGATATTCCAAAGGGCACCTAACAATACCACAGAACACCTACCAGTTTAGAGAACGGAAACTGTACCTTTTCGCTGTTGTACCAAAACAACATGCAAATAGGTAGCGGTGGCGTACTGAACTGCAATACCGCGAGGCAAGATGGCACTGGTAGTACTATCATCATCAATAAAGAGGTTCATTTTTGCTTTAGGTGGGGGGCTTGCTGCTGGTTTGCGCTGTTCGCTTCCTCTGGTATTTTGTTTTTTTCCCCCGTTGCTAAATGGCGGTTAGAGTGTGTAATTATCGCCAGGTGACCAAGCTGGCCTGGACTGGCAAAAACAACGTGAATCAAGTAAGGTTTGTATCATTTATTGTGAGTGTACAATCCGGTATAACCAATGTATACGGTCGGATCCCAACAAAACAAGTCACTCATACATATCCAGAGCTATCAACCATTGTGTAAAGACTCTAGAAAGCTAACAAGCAGATACATATAACTGAGCATCGAAATCGCTGAATGAACGTCATTCTCATTGTGTTGCAGCCTTCGAGTTTAATAGTGTGGCTTAAGAACAAGGGTCCGATTCTGCCGTAAGAGGTGGTGCTTTACAAGCAGCGTTCATTTTGAAGTGAAGTGAATGTACAGTGTGGTATCAGGAAGGAAACTTGCACATCGCCGATAGATAGCTCGCGCAGTGAGAGCAATGTAGTTTTGCTAAATTTGTTAAATAAACATTTGCGGCTGCGTGCAGTTCTGAATCTTTCTCGCTCTGCAATGCTACCTTGAGTAATTTACAATCCTGCAATGTCGCGTTGTGTCGACAGGGTCAGCAATTCGTTCTCAGCCATGAGCCTATAATATAGGTGATATGTATTTAGCTAACGGGCCTAAAATTTATTTCAGCCTTGTTATATTTATTGTTAGAGTAAAGTTACATGGTATGTTCAGCTGGGATTTTTTGTCGCAAGTAATGACTTATCTGCTTAGTATGCAGCGAACATGTATGCTAAAAGAACAAAGTTATGAGGTGTGTTCTTGCAGATCGAAAATTCCAATTCAAAGAAAATAAGCTTTAGGCATGCATTGTACGTTTTTGTTGTTTGTACATCTTTTTTTGTGCTCCTGCAGTTCACTAAACAACTGCTCAGCACCAAGCAGAATCTCTTTTTGCATAGACATATCGATAGAACTTGAGCAATCTTTTGCAAGCAAGTACTCTTTAAGCTTTAGGCATGCATTGTACGCTTTTGTTGTTTGTACATCTTTGTTTGTGCTTCTGCAGTACACTAAACAACTGATCAGTACTAAGCACAATCTCTTTTTGCATAGACATATCGATAGAACGTAAGCAATCTTTTGCAAGCAAGTACTCTTGAAATCAATTGGTGGCACATGATGTGAATCTGTCCAAATACTGGATCAATAAAGGTCACATTTATTACACTCTTCTTATTGTGTTTACTTTGCAGTATACTTGTGCTTGGAAGTTGCAGTTGTTTTCTCCCTGCTACTTTTAGAGGGTTGGACTTGAAATACGTACTATCTTGCAGTATAGCTGTGGATAAGCCAAGACCATTGATGTTTTCACTACCTGTACGATTTCCTAGATTGTTTCGTGACAGTAGGGCACGGAATTTCACTTCATATTGGCAGATATTATAGCTATGACAAATTGATTTAAATAGAAGCAGATGCGCTCAAAGAAATCAGGGACGTTTCTATGAAAACAAAAAAGAAACCACTACCACATCCAATGAACGCAATCTTCCTCATCAGGACAGCACTCACGTGTTTGAGGAAGCTGTGTTGCAAGTACTCATCACCTTTATGATTTACTATTTTAGGAGAACATTGAGCATATGTGCAAAGCTAATCCAATAGAGCGCAGCCTTATGAGCTTTGGCGCATCTTTTGTAAATTTGTATGAGCTAAGCAGAGTTAAGTAACAAATTTGGTTGTAGCTTGTAAACTGTGTCACAAGGCAGAACTAAATGTCGGAAAGCCTGTTAATGCCCCTCACTTCAAGGGTGTTCATTTTGTAATGGAAATAACTATTTCTGACTATTCACATGTCAACCATGAAGTGACCATGAGTCGTACAGGAGTGGGCAACTTTAGACTGATTCTGGCTTGCAGAGAAAAAACAAATGACATTGTAGCCTAGCAGGAGATAAGACTCTTTGTCGAAACATTTGCTCTGACAGCTCGTGTTCACAACTTTTTTTATATTTTAAAGCTTCCATTTTTAAGGGTTCGTTTGGTTCCCCTGCGTCAATAAGAACTAGTTCACAGCTGTGCGCGAGAAGTTCAGAACTTGTGCAGCACGAGTGCAGCAGTGTGACATCACAAGTGAGTGACAATGTGGAATCCTTATTTCTGCTCGCATAATTTAATGAGGTGCAAACGTCTTGGAAAAGCATGCCGCGTTTGTAGAGGCAGGTACGGTACCTACGTCTAATGCTATGTGGTTCGTTAAGCTGTGCGTGCGGCTGCACCAAACCAGCACCATCATAGTAAGAGGTATAGAAAAATCATGAACCAGTTTTAGTGCTGTACCTCTCCTGCGCTGCTTAAGACAAATAGCATGGTTTACAGGACAGCAGCGCTGCACCACTGAATTGAATGGCGAGGTGCAGCACCTCGTAAAATGGATCATGTGGTGCAGGGTAATCGTACAAACCCTTAATAAGCACACGAGCATGTTAGCATTTCACTTCCATCGAAACATGGCCACTATGTCTGAAATCAAACCTGTGTTTTTGAGCTCAGCAGTGCCACACAATCAAATAATGTTTGAGTTTAAACGTTAGTGAACTGTAGACTCCATGCCACAGTAGACAGCCAATGCTTGTTGCCAATCTAAAACACCTCTCTATGATATGCGTGGTAAAACATTCACAAATACAGGAGTGCATATGTGAGGTTCGAGATGACCTGCTGCACTGGACTTCGAGATGTTTCAACGTGCTTGCAGAGTGGACATTCTGGGATAGTCATCCTGTCGTTGCATGGCAGTCTGGAAAAACAAGTAAAATCACCAGATATGGCTAAGCATAATCAATGCACAAAAGTTTTCGAAGTAAACAGATAAACTCAGTTAACTAGTATACAGCAGCATTTTATACATATTTTGAGGAACCGGTTTATTCAACCCGGCTCGAGCTAAATCACACTGCTGATGACCTTTACAGATGATAGAGATGTACAGGTGATGAAGATATCTAAAGAGAATGAAGAGTTATTCGCTTGTCGCGCTCCCACTAACTCCCCTGCGCGGTGAAAGCGCCAACCTGGTCGCCTTAGAATGTTATGAAATGCGTCGCGCATAAGGCTTTAAACGAGATACGTGCACTATCGCTGTCCCTCGGCAACGATGATCAGTATTAGTGCTAAGGAGAAACGTGGTAATTGACCGGAAATGTCTGTTCGACCACCGTGTACGACCCAATGAATCGACTGATGAATGTGTCGCATAAGCCGGGAACGTGCAGTGGAGTCCATAGAAGAACTTCGTCACCAGGGGAAAAACTCATAACACGGCGAGATGAGTCATAGCCAGATTGTCGAGTGTGTTGAGAGAGGCCGGTGTTAACGTGGGCCAAATGACGGTGGTGTCCGAGACGAGATAAAAATTCTTCAGAGAAAGGGGCCGTTGAGGGTGCAGGGGCCAGAGGAAAGAGACGTCCAAAGTGAAACTTGGCGAGTGACCATGGATGAGAAAAATGGAGAAAAGCCGGAAGTGCGTTGAGCAGCCATATTATAAGCGAAAGTCACGGGTAGAGTTGCATCCCAGTTCGTGTGGTTGGGGTGAAGGTACATGGCGATCATGTCCGATAGGGTCCGATGAAATTGTTCAGACAATCCGTTGGTCTGTGAGTGGTAGCTAGAAGTGGTCTTGTGAACAGTGTTCGAGGCACGCAAAACTTGCTCGACAATAGAAGAGAGAAATTCCTTGCGAGGAGTTGATGGAGCGAAGACGCAAGTTCCGCGAAGCCGCGTATGAAGCGCCGGAAGTAAGAAGATTACTCGAGAAAGCTGCGCAGGTCCTTTTGACGTAGTGAACGAGGAAAATCGAGAATGGCGGCAAGCTTCTCGGGGTCCGGCCGAATTCCTTCTTTGCTGATGAGGTGGCCCAGAACCTTGATTAACTTGCTAGCAAAGGTACATTTCTGGGTGTTAAGCTGTGGACTGGCTTTTGTAAGGCATATGAGGACTTCGTCAAGACGTTGTAGATGCAGCAAGAACATGGATGAAAACACTTCTATGTCATCGAGCTAGCACAGACATGTTTTTCATTTCAAACCACGCAATACGTCATCTATCATGCGTTCGAAGGTGGCGGGCACATTACAGAGTCCAAAAGGCATCACATTAAACTCGTACAACCCATCTGGCGTGGAAAAGGTGGTCTTCTCTTTATCAGACTTTGAAATTGGTATCTGCCAGTAGCCTGACCTAAGGTCGAGGCTTGAAAAATACTTGGCGCCCTCTAATGAATCTAGTGCATCGTCGATACGAGGAAGAGAATAAACATCCTTGCGCGTTATTTTGTTTAGCGCACGGTAATCGATGCAGAAACGCACTGCCCATCTTTCTTTTCAACAAGAACAACTAGGGATGACCAGGGACTCGAGAAAGGACGTATGATGTTGCGACGTAGCATGTCTGAGACGTTTTCTTCGATGATCTTGAGTTCTGCCTGAGACACGCGATATGGACGCCATTGTACAATACGAGAGCCGTCAGTCTGGAATCTGTAGGTAGCGGTGGTAGTCATGCTGAGGACGGGCGAGTTCACTTCGAATAGAAAACGGTGTCTATTCAACAGGGCGAGCAAATCTTCAGTTTGATCAAGTATTAGGTCAATGCTTATGGTTGCCGACACAAGTGCGGTAGAGGCATTTATTGGCAGTGATTGTGACTCTGGGTCATCGTTGTGGTTGTTGTTCGGTAGAGCAACAATCGCAACATGCTCACTGTCAACCGCGTAAGATACTGTTGAGCCACAGGGGAGCAGTACACACTCGGGTGTTTTATTTATGGCGGTTAGAAAGGTAGACCTATAGAAGAAGCGAGAGTAAGCCCTGGTGTGATCACAATGCCCCTACGTAGAGTATGACCCTAAGGAAGAATTAGTACGTCACCATCCACAATTACGGTGCAATTAACACTTTAAGTTTCCTCGATGTATGGCAAAATTACATATCTGATGTGGTGACAAAGCGGATGCGTTCATCGTGTTCAAGCGAAGAGACAGTGACATTCAGATGCAGGAGGCGCCGATGGCATTATATGAAAGCGGACGCAGAAGACAAGAAATCCCACCCCAGAATGAGAGCGTGGGTGCACTCACGAAATACCGCGAAAACGATTTGATGACGAAAGCCTTCTATGCAGACAGGAACGGTACACTGTGCAAGTGGACAAATGAGAGCATTGGTCGCTGCACGGAGAGGTAGGCCGCCATAAAGCGTGGTGACTTTTCGAAGGCGGGAATCAAAATTAGCATGAATAATTGAAACGGCAGCGCCAGTGTCTACAAAAGCGTCAACGCGTACACCTTGTACAAACACATTTATCAAATTCAATGGCAGCTCTGGAGCAATTGTTGGCTGTCCGATGGATGCTGTAGGACGGCGACGTTGGATGGGCCAGGCTTCTTTTGGGCCGCCATGGCAGGGGGTTGTATGCAACGACCAAGCGGAGCTCCTGCGAGAACGAGAAAAATGACTTGGGGGAACGAAAAGCACCGTCCACCACTTGTGAGGAACCGGTTTGTTCAGCCAGGCTTGAGCTAAATCACACTGGTGATGATATTTATAGACGATGAAGATGTACAGGTGATGATGATATCTAAATAGAATGAAGAGTCATTCGCTTGTCACGCTCACAAATATTGCGACACGCGGTAGGCGTGCTGTCGTACAGGCCGTTCGGTAGGGTCCGTTAAAGCGCGGTGCTTCACGGTTGGGGTCTGCTTGATTTTGGAGGTGGACGCAAAGCAGTCACTACACGTACGTAAAATCATGCGTATCTGCTGCTGCTGCGCAGAGTATAGCTGGCAATTCACGTCAACTGTACTGGCTAATGCAGTGTCAACTTCGGCAGCAGTGGCAATCGGAGCGATAGTGGCACATTCTTCGTCATCAATGGCTTCAAAGTTCGCGATCGCTGTTCGCTTTGCCAAGTGTTGGTACTGGGCGCCGAAATTCGTGATCAGAATCTGAGTCCTCCGATGTTTCAGTTTGACGATAGCGCGCGCGACACAAATCTGCCGACCCGAAAGCACCAAGAGGTTAGTTTCCGCGATGTCACTACTCTTGTAGTCACAGTCACTCTCCACAGTTGCCAACATACTGGCTCGCGGCGGAAGTGCCATGGTGTCGTCAGCAATTCAAAGTGTTGTGGTCTGCGCAACTACATTCTTATGTCTGGCTGTATGGTCGTTAGAGAACTTAATGAGCAGGTCGCGGAGGTTGATAACTGCTCCATGCTCGCGGAGGAAATCCATTCTGAGAATTAGGCTTTTGGAGCATTCGCGCAATACGACGAAGGAAGCAATGTATGTCGACTCACAAATTCGAAGCCGGGCTGTGCATACTCCCAGCCGTGTCAATAGGTGACCTCCCGCCATCCGGAGGTTGGTTCCATGTCCCCAAGGTGTCGTTACCTTTCTCATCTGTGCACCGAGGTCAGCGCTTATAACGAAATAATAGTCACCCGTATCAACCACAACGGTTATCGGGTGGTTGTCGACAAGGACAGAGATGCGAGCAGAGACACGTTTGTCGTCGATGGCACACGTCGGTGAAAGGATGTCGTCGGATGTCGGCAGGCAGTTCAGCGGAGGGTCTTGTAAGGGTCGATCAACAGCGGCCTCACCCCCAGAGGTCGCTGTTCTTAGCTTCCCCGGCGCAGGCTCGTGGATCCAGGTGATCTTTCTGCAAGGACGTCCGCAAAGGTCGATTTTGTGCCAGGTGACGTGGAGCACCGTTGAGACGGTGAGCGGGATTGGCGACGCGGAAGGATTGGGTACTGCTGGCTTGCCAAGTATTCGGCGATAGCACGGGGACGCCCTCCATCTCTGGGTCGACGAGCATCCGGACGGAAGCCAGGAAGACCCATGTGCCTGTATGGACACTCACGGTAAATGTGACCTGGTTCACCACAGTGATAACAGAGAGGCCGGTTGTCGGGAGCATGCTATACACTGGATTTCCGTGTAAGGGTTGGGTTGCCGTACTGCGGTGGTCTTGAGTAGAATGACGGCGCCGTCTGCAGGATGGACGGATGGAAAGGATAGCCAACAGCCGGTGTAGGAGTACGTAAATGCTTCCGCGTACGTTATTAGAGGAGCTTTGGTGGACGCGGGGCCGTCATGGGTGGACCTCGGCTGGACGCAGAGTCGTCATGGGGTTGTACCAGCTGCCCGACCTCTTCGCGGACGACATCTGTTAGAGCATCAACACGGGGCTGGGAAGAGACCGCGTGCAGCTTTTGCAGCTCCTCGCGCACAATACTGCGCACGAGCTCCGTCAGGTTTCTTATAGTCGTGACGTCGGGTGTTGGCAGGGCTGATGACAGTGACAAAAGACTGCCAGGACGCTCATACTGATACGAACACTGCCATAGCATTCTCTGCATTGTCGTGGCTCGTGGAGGAAATCCTCCACAGTGTGGGAGGGTTGCGCACTAGTTCAGCGAACAACTGCTCTTTCATTCCCCGCATCAGGAGGCGCACCTTCTTGTCTTCCGTCATTGAGGAGTCAGCTCACCTGAACAGCCGCGACATGTCCTCAACGAACATGGCAACACTCTCGTTCTGACGCTGATTTCGGGAATTCGTGAGCCGTTCCGCTTGCTCCTTTCGGTCAGAGCTTCGGAAGGTATTCCGCAACTGGTTGCAAAACTCTGGCCAGGTTGTCATAGTGGCTTCATGGTTTTCGAACCAAGTGCGCGCAGAGTCTTCGAGGTAATGTAGACATACCGAAGCTTTCGCTGCTCGTTCCACTTGTTGACGCTGGAGGAAGGGTTGTAGTCGTCAAGCCAGTCGTCGACGTCCTCATAAGGGTCACCATGGAACGGCTTCGGAGTTCGCGGAGTGTTGAAGAATCACGGAGGAGGCAGGCATCAATGTCTCTTGGGTTCGCGTTCCCGCACTAGCCATAGTACTGCCGAGTTGTCGAAGCGGTGCGAGTTCAGGTGGTAGGCCCTAGTTGTCACCTGCTACGCCATAGGTCAGCTGGTTCTTCAAGTCGCGGACTAGTGTCGGCATCTTGCTGCTGATTGCATGCATACAACACTACCCCGCACCTCCACCAGAAATTGTCACGTGATTACAGAAAGACCACAACGTCTGTTTGTAGGAGCAGCACCACTGGACGTCGAGCCAAACCGAACGTTAGACCACGAGCACAACAAACTGTCCTCTTCTTTTTCACAAAATGGCACATACTCGCGTTGGCATGGCTGAACCTCGTTCCATGCCTGTGGCAGTATGTAATGGTTCCCACAACACTGTGTCACTCGGGGCTGCTTCTTCACAAGGCATGCCACGTAGCAGGTTACTTGAGCATTGTACAGAGCTGCTTACATGCCTGGTAGGCCAAGAGGCTGTGGCAGAGAAAAATAACTACATCTGGTTTAGGTGACGTTTTCTCTCTCACTTTATAGAAAAACCACGCCCATAATTATTTGAGGCTTCTCAAGTGCGACTGCGGTAAACTGTTAACTCGTGAGGTTTTTGCCCTTATATATGGGCTAGCTCCGAAGACACATGCGAAGTGACAGTGATGTATTCGCATTCTTTCATCGCAACATCCTGGTTTGTGTTACCTGGCAATAGAAGTTCAGAAGTAACTATTGAGTCAGCGACTCGTTTCAACGTGAAGCCACGCCGCTAGTAACGCACGTTTTGCTGGTGACAGAATGACACAGTAAATATTTTAAAAATTTAATAGTGCAATGCGCCGCCCACCATGTGACGCCTACGCAGTCATTGAAAAATAAGAAAACTACATGTGTTGAAATGAAACAACTAACCCTGCAAACAGGCGTCCTTGAAAACAAAAAAACCTGAAGTGCTTTCTACTCACCGGCCCGTAATTCTCCGGCTTGGAACGGGTGTTCATCCGAGGAAAGCTTCAACGGTCACTTTGTTCCCGGAAGTCACTTCCCTTCACGAAAGTATTTCAATGAGTCAAAATAAACAGAATGAAAGAGAGTGTCACGGCTGGCAGTGGCTGGAAATGTTTACAGCAAAACGAAACAGTGCGAGACACATCCGAACGTACCGCGAGCCGTTACCTGCCGTCACTACCGTTGGACGCCGTATATTTTTAAATGAGAATAATGATGTCGATAGGCTCCTGCTGACAACGAGTCAGCTGGAGTGAAAACTATTACAAAAAGATTGATGACGCAGCACATGTTAAAAAATTCCTTGCTATAAGAACAAATTCTTTTTTGCGTGTCTAGCGGTACGGAATTATGTAGTATTCGATTATTTTACAATCAAAATGGGGTCCCGATGAAGACGCACCTACAACGAAGTGCAATAGCGCGAATGGCGGCGCCCATACGCTGCATAACGGAAGGGTCAGTAGATCCACTTCGCGAGTTTGAAGTGAAACGTGCCGTGGTGTATTGTTTTACTCCCTACGAGGGCTGCCAACCTGCGAAGTCACTTCTTCTATGTCTGGAGTGAGAAAATTCTCTATATGTAAAGACTAATGCATTTGTGCTGTGGAAAAGGTTTTAAAATTCACTTTCATGGTATATTGGTGCATTCGTTTGAAAATATTCCCCTATATCACTGTGCTAAAGGTGAAGAAATGTTGCAGTACGCATTCATAAACTTTAAACGACATTTTATTCAATGAAATCACAAAGTAAAGCGGTAATCACATTGGGGGGGCACCTATTATCACAGTATTTAGTTTAAATCCCCAAGAAAGAAGCATTCCATATTGACCGAAGAATGGATAATATATCAAAATAATGTTTACGAACACTGCGAGCCGAGCTTCTCAATGCGAAACGTGGGAACATTACACTACGATACAGTGCCCTTGTAATATCATGCAGATTTCATAATAGTAATAGTAATAATAATAATAATAATAATAATAATAATAATAATAATAATAATAATAATAATAATAATAATAATAATAATCAGAACGAGCTTGTTATTTTGCAACTCTCCTTCTGAAAATGCTGGTGGTGTTCATATAAAACATGAAAACAAAAACGTACTCTCAAGCTTGCCAGGGTATCTGATGCAGGATACTGCGACGAAAAATAGTTTAACCACGAAAGAATATTATGTCGTGCGGCAGTTCACCCTTCACCAGCTGCTGAATGGTTACGAGAAGATATGTTTATTAGAAATTTTGACTGCCATATATTCGTTTGAAACATATCCTTGCAGTCTTCCACCAGCTACTTTTTTGTCCATCCTTTTTTTATTTCTGCAAATAACCGCATACATGCAGCCTACTTCTCTTGCCGCGCTTTTCACAGAAACTTCGGTGACCTTGGCGGAGCCCTATGGCTGCATCGGGCAGCTCACTAGCACCGTGACAGCGTTTGCAAAGAAGGGAAACTGATGAAAAAAAAAAAGAACAACAAACCACAGAAATAATGCCGCGGGTGAAAAGCGACAAAATGGGGGGTTAGTGTGAAGGAAAACATACTTGGTGGACTCGAGAGAGAGCACTTTTTCTATGGTTCTCACCGGGAATAAGGCAATCGACGTCAAACACGGACGACAGGTAATGAAATGCAATGAAGTGAGGGAGAGAAGAGCGCTGACACAGCGTTAAAGACGGAGATCAACCCCTTCGCCCCCTTGCCCTCCGCCAAAACCGCTACTAGGCATGACGCAGCGCTTTTGGGTGAGTGTAGAGTGGGTGTAAAAGAAAAAAAATGTAGCAGAAGGAAACAAAATCACATTATCGGCGGGAGGTCCCTACGTGATATGCTTGCTTCATGTGAACGCGGCAAAATTTCCTTGATGTTGAGAAACTTCCCTTTTCCCCAGAATACAGTCAAAATCTCCTAGATGTAGAGAAACTTCCCTATACTTAGCAACACTGCACCCACATGTGATCACATGAACTTGAGAGTTTCCGGGTCCTGACGATACCTTAAACAGCCAACCCCATCCGCAGCGCCAAACAATATTTCCAATGCTTTGCTAAAACGACACGGCTGTGGAACCTGTCCGCCGCTTTGCGTTCTACACCTTATCGCCTCCAAGACGGGTGCGCAATACTTCCTTCGTGTTCGAAGATTACTGACAAATAGCACTCATGTCTAACGTGCCTTAACGTGCCTTGATGCGCTCCGTCGCCTTCGCAGCACGGATCGATACTCTAATGCAGCGCCTCCAGAATACAATGCACAGATTTCTTGCGCAAAACATCAAATAAACGTGTTGTTCACTCTCTCCAGACGCAAGACTGTCGTGTTTCCACGACAGTTGCAGTGAAATATTGTGATATGGGGGCCAATTTTTTTTTACCTCTAATCACTTAACAGTATATCATGAAATCATAAGCCACCCACTTCTAACAAATCCAACGCCCGCTTCCAACATCAGAGGAATGGAATGAGAATTCAAGAAGCTTGTAATATAATGACATGAAAGATGGGGACGCATCTGTGTAGTGGGTGCTCATAGTTGTCATTATACAAAACGTATTCTTTCTGCTAACTCTGAATGCCACTGTAGTTTAACACCACCCGACAATCGAAAGTAGCACCTTCGTTGCTCTCCGCCGTGAACTCCTCCCCCTCCCCCCCCCCCCCCCCCCTTTTTTTGCGAAATCTGACTTGCGTGCGTCATTCTTTCGGGTTATACATAATGTTTTAATAAACGAATAAACTTTGTTTAGTATATTTCTCTTATAGTATTCAGTGATTGCAATCTCTCGCCGATTAATTACCCTTCTACTGTTACTGTGCAGTTCTTACTTTTCAATTTTGGTGTGAAGTTCAGGAGTGCTGGTTCTAATATTCGATATCTCACGATTTTAAACTTCTTAGCAATCAGAATATTTACGTATTGATAACACGTTGGGCAAGGAAATGTAGTGAAAGCGCGATACACAAGTACGTACAATTAGTGCAGCTGGTGACCCTTGCCAGACAAAACCCCGTTCCATGAAGTTGTGCCTAACTTTGAAGTAGTATCTGCAAAAGAACATTTCCCTCACTTAGCCTGGAAGCAAGTTTGCTATCTGAACGTCCCTGATATCATCAAGAATACCTTCTATACACTAAAGGACCGGCACTCAGAAAGATGTTCACCGCATCTGAAGAGGCATAAATACACATACACCATTACGACCCCACACTGAATATTAAAAACGTTTGAGAAAGTAAGCTCATAGCTTCTCTTGAGCGGGAAGCCTCGATTGCTTATTGCACTTTATTACTGTACAGGTACTCTGGTGGCCGGGACGGCTATCGTTAACTGAATCTTGTTATTGCCTAAACTGAACGTTAGGAATATTGATGGATAAATTTTGGCGCAACGATAACTGTAAATATTTTCGTGAATGGTAGGTTCTGCTAAAGATTGAGCAGTGCATGAACGTTGTAGACGGTGTGTGCGGTTATGCTTCACTTGCCAGACTTATAAGTTGCGTCATCGACTCTTCATCCCAATGTTTTAGTTATTCGTATTTAGATGCTTCACATTGTTTCAAAAGAGAATAAATAAGCGTGAGATTATTACACATTTCAGTATTTCCTTTTTTCAAGCGTATGTGTGCCTCTCGGAACAATTGCCCTCTGCTGAGTTTATATTGTTTTGGGTATTAACATTCTCTGAAAGCACAGGTTCAGGACATAAAAATAAGCGGAGCATAAATGAAGAGTCGATGTGTCCTCTGGCGCTAGAAACGCCCATCAATATTCGGAAAGGCAATTTTCAAACTTAATTCCGTCTGCACTGCGCAGCCTGACTTCGGCAAGACTGAAGTGGGCAGGAGTGGGCAAGGATCTTAAAAAATCAATACACGTGATTACTTGAGCCAAGTAACATTTTCAGAACAAACCACAAAAATGCAGCTGAAATAGAGAAAACTACGAATGAAATGTCCTTGATAAAATGTGCCCGGAAAGTTGAAGTGAAAAGCGTTTCATAGTTCACCGGACCACATCAATTAGAAAGGTAATGAGAAATTGTCATTAGCTACATAGCAAAAAGAATATGCCCCTCTAGAATTCAGTGATGTCTTTTAATTATTTGTGGTGTCTAGTTTACTATGATTAGGAGATTCGTTTGAGTTAAATAAGTGCGCATTGCACGCTACTATATGCTTCGTGTTCCCGAAAAAGTTATGCAACTTAGGACATTATTATGTCGAGCTATAGTCGCTACAATCTAGCGTCTTCGGCATCCAAGCATGGAACATCTTTAGAAAAATCTGTCTGTCGGTCTGTCTGTCTATCTGTCTGTCTGTTCATCCATCCGCCAGTCCATCTATCCATCCATCTGTCCATCCGTCCGTCCGTCCGTCCGTCTGTCTGTCTGTATGTCTGTCTGTTTGTCTGCCTGTTCACCCATCGGCCAGTCCACCTGTCCATCCATCCGTCCATCCGTCCATCCATCCATCCGTCCGTCTGTCCGTCCATCCGTCTGTCTGTCTGTCTGTCTGTTCATCCATCTGCCAGTCCATCTGTCCATCCATCTGTCCATCCGTCCGTCCGTCCGTCTGTCTGTCTGTCTGTCTGTTCACCCATCGGCCAGTCCATCTGTCCATCCATCCGTCCGTCCGTCTGTCTGTCTGTCTGTCTGTCTGTTCATCCATCCGCCAGTCCATCTGTCCATCCATCCGTCCATCCATCCGTTCGTCCGTCCGTGCGTCCGTCCGTCCATCCGTCTGTCTGTCTGTCTGTTCATCCATCCGCCAGTGCATATGTCTATCCACCCGTCGATCCATCCATCCATCTGTCCGTCCGTCCGTCCGTCCGTCCGTCTGTCTGTCTGTCTGTCTGTTCATCCATCCGCCAGTCCATCTGTCCATCCATTCGTCCATCTATCCGTCCGTCCGTCCGTCCGTCCGTCCGCCTGTCTTTCCATCCGTCCGACCGTCCGTCCGTCCGTCCGTGCATCTGTCTGTCTGTCTGTCTGTCTGACCATTCCTCTGTCTGTTTGTCTAGTGAACACTCCAAGTACCGCCATCTCGCACCGTTTGATCATATATTTAGCATATAGAAGTACCTCCGTCCAGCGGACATTCCATGGACTAAACGAGAGGTCGCACTCGCTCAATTTCTTACGGCCCGCGCTTCGTGTCTACTTTCCACCTTTCATCGCCTCTAGTTCATGGCTATATACTAGTTCATTTTATTCATGGCACTGCGGCCCAACTCTCGCTAAACCTTGCTAAAACCAAGGAGGTTACGCCCAGCCATTTTAACGTGACAACACTTTCCGGTCAGATAGGGCTCAAAGTGCGTCCTTGTGACACTTGCTGTTTCCTAATACGCATCAAACGCAATGTAAATTTCTTGAAGCTAAGTCACTAGTACTCGTCTCTGCAAGTCATTTCCTGAGACCAGCTATCTTTTTAATTGTGAATAACCTGCGTGCGTTTCCTCCTCAATTGAAAAGAGTGTGCGCGAGGCGCTCCTCTATATCGGTCCTGGAGGTGGTTACCTGCTGCTGCTACTACTACTACTACTCTACTACTACTACTACTACTAGTACAACTACTACTATTTGAGAAAAGTGTGTGCCTGCCACTCTATCAACCGCAACGATACTTCTATTTTTCAATATTCATTTAAATGCTAAGTATTATACAAGTGCACATTGTACAATACACTCAAGCTATCGACTCTGACTGCTTCTTCTCACATGATAATGAGCTCCTACGAAGACTGAACGACGATAAATGCTGGACACCACTGCAATCAAATAGCTTTTTGAAGCGCCAATTGTTAAGTAACGATGTCAATGATCTTGGGCACAATACAGATCTCAACAAGATGCAGACGAGTGTTTTTTTTTTGTCAAAGTTATCGCGGCTTAGGAAGACATATCCTACGTTGTACCGTGATGCTTGTCCGTGGTGCGGCGTTTCGCCAACATTATATTGCATCTCTTTGGAGTGATATCGAAGGCCAGATAATTACAATGTTGTTAGGCAACACTATTACAACAAGGTTGATACAGTGGGAGACACAACTTGTCAGCTTGGACTCACAAAAGCAATTATGCGTCGGAGTCAAGTTAGAAGAGCGGTGCAAGCCAGTGGAGCCGTGTACTTCAGGCTCCAACCAACATGCTCCTAACCTTCCCCCCTTTTTTTTACCCTTCCCTCAAAATAAAGTGTTGTTCTTCATTGTTATTCCACACTGGAGCTGGAGCAGTCTTCCCAATTCTTGCGATGGATCATTATATCATAAAAGAATCGTCAGAAGATTGATCTACCTTAGGATATCAGACAGACGTAACACTTTATTCAGCTCATGAGTACACTAATCTAATATGCTCACATTCGTTGCTCTGTTCGTTATAAGTACAACATATGGAGTGGAGAAATAACGAAAATTGGCAGATTTACGTACAATGGGAATCAAGGATATCTGAAGCACAAATGAGGAAGGTTGATATGTCACTTTGAAATCAGCACAACGTTAAAAAGCAGACGTAAATATTGCCGTAAATGACTTCCATGCCATAATTATTATGTTTGGAAGGGTCATTTACCTTCGTCGTGTATTCACGTCAGGTGATACTAAATTTAGTATCATGTGACGTGATATGTGGAGCTAGCGAAACGGTCGTGAGCATGCTGTGACCGTAGCGTGAAGTCAAGTTTTACTTCACAAGCATGCCGTGATTATTATGTTTGGACATGTTATTTACCTTCGTTGTCCATTCACGTCATGCGATACCAAATTTGGTATATTGGAGCTAGCGAAACGGCCGCGAGCACATATGAGCGTAGGATGTATTCTTGTTTTACATGACACGTGCATTACGATTACCATGTCTGTACATGTCATTTACCTTCGTCGTCTACTCACGTAATCTGATTCCAAGTTTCGTATACGTGGAGCGAGCGAAACAACTGCGAGCGCGCTATGAGCGTAGCATGTAGTCATTTTTTGCATGACATGCATGTCATGATTATCATGTTTGGACGTGTCATTTAGTTTCGTCGTCTATTCACCTCACGTAATACCAATATATGAAGCAAGCGGAAAGGCCACGAGTGCATCATGAGCGTGGTATGTTGTCATGTTCTTACATGACACTCATGTCATGATTATCATGTTTGCACCAGTCATATACCTTCGTCATTCACTGAAGGCAGGCAACACTAAATTTGGTATAAGTGAAGCTATAGAAATGGCCGCGATCGCATTTTGAGCGTGGCGTGTAGTCATGGTTAGTCAGAACATAAAAATCATGACACGCATGTCATGATTTTCACGTTATAGGGTCGGTCACTTATGTTCGTCATGCAGTCATGTCACACCATACCAGCTTTGCAAAATGTCATGTAAACGAAACCGAAGCGAAAGCAGCAAGACCGAAAATGTAAATAGTGACATTCGAGACATACAAATCATGATTTTTATGTTATGACTAGTCAGTTATGATTGTCATATAGTCCTGTATGCCATTCCAACTTTGGCGTTGATGAAATTATTGAGACGGCCAGGAGAGCTAAAACTTGTAGGCGGCTAGGTAGATAGATTGATAGATAGATAGATAGATAGATAGATAGATAGATAGATGGATAGATAGATAGATAGATAGATAGATAGATAGATAGATAGATACGCTCAAAGTCACAGAAGTTCACTAGGAAATGCTTGGCACTTAAGATACTTTCAATACAGAATTATCCTCCATCATTGCTTTCTCGGCTCAAACTCTGACCATAACTCATTCGCCGACCGATGATACTTCTACTCTCATTAACATATAATTTTTATTGCCTAATAACAGAAAAACACTCATCGCTTGAAAACTCACCGACATCACTGTTGTCAGTGTACATTGGTTCCTGTGCAATAAAGAAGGAAATATGTCTCAGGGAGAATCTACGCATAATATAGAAGTCAATACAGCGTCCTGAGTTCCTCTTGGGCAGCATATATACACATAAAAGCCAGCGTACAAGTGATTTCCAAATAAAATGTGCATTACCAGGATTTGCTTCCGGTAAACCAAACATATGCGAGAAAGCCTGAGGCTTACGTACAAGACGCACTTCAGTGCTTGCCTCCGTACCTGAAGGAGGGTTCCACCAGCCCCGTGTTTGTCTCCACCCTTTACGTTTTTGTTCTTATAGTAGACCAATCTCACATGCCGAACGCGCATCGCAATATCACTCTGATGGTGACCTCCGCAGTCTCGAGACGATCAATAATGTGCGACGTTCGCTTTAATGCGCTCAATGTGGGCCATAAACGCTCAGAAGATTCTCGCTTTTCTTACTTCAACGAGGCTGGCAGCAGAGGCTCTTTAGAAAAGCACACAAAGTAGTCGTCCGTAGCTTCGCGTCAGTAAATATGTGAACAATCCTGCGACTCTATGGAAACTAGAGACTTCGCTGACAAGTATCCTGCAATGCATACTTATAAACATGCCGTCAACTGCAGGTAGTCATTAGGCCCGAGGCAAGAATGTAGCAAAAAAAAATACGATTCCAATTGAAGTAGAATGCATACTAGTTCACTATACCCAGCCCTACTGGGAAAAATGGCGGAGCGCGCTGCTTGGCGTCTGCACGCTTACTCACTACTGCACTTCCTTTTTCTTTTCTTTCTTTCTTTTCTTTATTTTTCCTTGCTTTCTTCTTTTCATTCTTCATTTAATTTTTCTTCAGTTCTTTTTCAATTTCTTTCTTTCTTTTGTCGCGATACTTTCCTTCATATTGAAGACATTACTGTACTTCCTTGCACGCCAGTTAGATACATTGCTTCTGGAAATAGCCCTTGTTTCGGTACCTATTCAATCGCTATGAAATTAGCAGAGCGCTGCACAGAACAAATGAAATGAGCGAATTTTAAATTTAACGAAGCAACGACGTTATGATGCAGGAGCGCACAACAAATGAACAAGCCAAGCACGAGTGGAGGGCAAAAGGTATTGAACAATGAATGAGAGACGCTGACATATACCTCTGACGTAAATGTCTTGATTCGAACATTGAGCCTCAAATAAAGTTAGGGGATAGACGTCGCCATTATGAATTTGAAATCTTGAGTAGCCTCGATGATCAAGTCGTGAAGACCAGTTAAAAAGTGCGTATGGTAGCAAAGAAAAACAATGAAAAAGCAATATGACGCCACCACTTTTGCTGTTTAAGCAGTCTTAGCAATGTTAAGTTACCAAACCTACTTCAGTTCACCAAGTCAACTACATGGTTAATTGATTAGTGGCTTCGTCTGAACGCGGACATGGCATCTGGATATATTTTGTAGAACTCTAAGTACCCTTCAAGACGCGTTAAATTATTCTTTCCATAAATTTTCCCACACAGCTCGCAAGAACATTGCAATGGGGCGGTAAGAGGAAATGTCCAAAGGTGACTTGCCAGCTTTGAGAAATAGAATCAGGCGACTTGACTTCCATTCCTGTGGAACCATGCCAGTTTGCCAGGACTCGTTGTATAGCAGCAAGAGTGCCTTTCGAGGTTGAACTACTAGGTGACAAAGAGTGCGGTAAGTGATGCCATCAGGTCCTGGCGCTGAAGAACGTTTATACAAAGCAAGCGCAGCCTTTGGTTATTCTATTAAAAACGAACACTTCATTCGGGGATCACGTGAGAATGCAGATAGTCGGGCGTCTTCGTTCCAGTTGAATTTGCCCCGCAGGCAATCCTTCGACAGAAAGAATCTGCAACATCAATTTCTTCGCAGCGTAAGTGAAGTGCCAGAGATTTAAATAGGTAGCGCTGAGTTATGGTTGTACGAAGACCCCGGACAGTTCTCCATATTAGTGACAAAGGCTTTCTGAAATCCAAAGACTCGCAAAAAGGTACCCATCGTCGCTTATCCAACTTGTTTATTTGACGCTGTATATTACTTGTGTGCGTCTGGCCACTCTCAGACCATAAAATGACTTCGTGCGTCTATAACGTCGTTCTGCACGACGACGAATCGTTCGGAGTTTCTCGATATCCATGAGATCAATGTCCATATCACTGCAAGATAAGCTCACCGGAAGCGAACGTGTGGTGAACTGTAGGGCGCTCTTTATAGTAATATAATAATATATTATAGTATAATATTATAATATTACAAATTATTAGAGTATATTATACTATTATTACACTATATTATATTATTTTGAGTGACAAAATGCAAAAGTAGTGATCATAAAATAGAATCAGGTGACACAATTCAGACTATGCTGAAAATGAAGTCTTGAGGCCTTGGGTGTTCACAATGCCCACGGCCTATAGGTGGCGCGCTGTGAAATCGAAGATGATTGCGGAGTGAGGATCAACCCGGGAACTCGCATAAAAAATTTTAGACGCATGGACGTATTCTCCGTGCCGCTGTCGCTCGATGAACTCTTGATCGTCAAATAAATGTATATCACACCAAAGTACTTTCCCAAACTATAGGAACGGCTGAATGTTCGCTACCTCATTTCCGGCCGAATACGAAGGGTGGTGGTGTCCGCTGATCGTCCGTGTATTATCAACGATGCTTTGCGTAATCTTGTGCGTGCTACAGAAAACTCCGCGATCTAGAATTTACGTATGCACTGAACAGCTTTCCGAGATAATTTAAGCCGAGCTTGCCTGGCGAACTTGAAACATATTATGACCTGTTGTATTAAACGTGCTGTATTAAAAAACAGCGCCCATACCTTGCCCATGTAGCGCATGCTGGTTTCACCACTCGCAAGACGGCGTTCTCAACGTTACATGTCGTCGTTAAAGAGATACTGAAAAAATGTGAAAGTTTTTCACAAATGATTTTCGGAATTTACGATCCCATTGAAAAGAAGACGTCAAAGTTGAGAATTTTCAGTTGTTGGTCTTAGTTTAGGTGTTTTTTTGCGTGCTGCAAGCCTCTCGGCCTTGGAAGGCATGACGCCTCAAAAACCTCGTTTGACACTTGGCACAGTTCACCTGCGCAATATACATTCATGTCGTGGTTCATCTACAAGAAGTGAATTCACCTCTAATGATAAAGACCAGTTTACTTCCAAGGAGTGTTGCTGTTCACGGCTACGATCTTCCTGCGCCAAGAGACGAAGAGCAGAAAAAGGTCGCGGACGTGCTGGTCAGTTAGTGCTGGCCAGCAACATGCTCGAGCATGCAGCGGTAGGAGTAGATAAATGAATGTTGTGCAGAATATAAAACGCGCTGTTTCATTCGCGTCGTTAAAGCAGACACTTATTAGGGCGAAATCAAGGCTTTGCATTTTGTGGCAATCTGTTTCCTGTATAAGGTCTGCGTTCTAGCGCTGCGGAGTGGGTTCTTGCGCAACTAGGCAACGCGTGTGGTGGAAATTTCTAAACTGTTTCATAGCTGTGTGCTTATGGAAGCTACTGTACCATCCAAGCTAATGCAGGCAAGTTGCGGGTTCAAATAATTAAGATTGTTTGATTCTTTGACGGTTCAGAGCACCTAATATTCAAATAAAACCTCATTTTAACGTATAATGGCTAGTTGTTGCCATGGTTCAGTGCTATTGCTGGTCCTTCATTTTTTCCGGTGCCGCTAACTGAGGCGACGAAATGGTCATAGATAAAAAAAAACGTGCCGCGGAGTGGCGTTATATGATTGAGAATCACGTATCTAAAGTCTACGCAGACTGCTATCTCATGAAAAGTTGTCGACGGTTTGTAGTGACTGACAATGTCGTTATCATTTGGGGAATTATAATGTAAGCATTCCCTTCCGCCATGACGAGCGCTTGAAAACCGACGACCGGCCACCGGAAAGCATGTATTATACGAATAATTAACTTTCATCGACTTCTCAAGTCGACCACAAAGCAAGCGAGTAGCGCTGAAAGCAGGCAACAGGCACCGTGGCCCCCGCGACTGCTGCAGCGACGCGCGTGTGAGGTGTCAATTATTGCGTGCGTCGGTCACATACGGCCGCTTGGGTGTTAGGCACAACCTAGAATCACCGAAAATAATTTAAAGAAGAAAGACTTTCGTGCTAGAGTCCCCCGAGACTTGGGTGACGTATTTCCTTAATGAAAACTGCGTAGGAACATGCACACGAAAAACCGTTCCGTAAAGGGCAGTCGATCGCATGACCGCAACAACAGAGGCCAGCCATGCTCATTCCACCATGATCAGATGCCGACAATGCTTTAAAAATTTTGCAAACTTGATGTACCTTTTATGAATAATTACTTGACTGATCACGCTAAAATATTTCAAGACTTTACCTAATTTTTTTAACAAGTAGTCTGAAATGAATAAGCTGTTAAAATTACATTTAGAAAAAATAATAACTGTAAAGCCTCCGTCTTGGCCAATGACATGTGATAATAATATAAAAAACTTCACCAACATTGAGCGTATCTATCTATCTATCTATCTATCTATCTATCTATCTATCTATCTATCTATCTATCTATCTATCTATCTATCTATCTATCTATCCACATATGACTTAAGTTCTCCTGCCCGTTTCTATGTTATCAATACGAAAATTAATACGGAATAACATGACGGTATGTCGACAATAAGTGACTAGTCATATAAAAATCATGACCTCTATGTCATAAGTGTCATAATTTACATTTCATGGTCTTGCTACTCTTACGGTGGTTTCGTTCACATGACATATTCCAAAAATGGTAGGGTATGATATGACTGCATAGTGAACATCAGCGACCGACCGTAACGTGGAAATTATTACATACCTGTCATGTAAGTCAAGACTACACGCCGCACTCATAGTGAGCTCACGGCTGCTTCGTGAGCTTCACATACACCAAATTTGCTGTTACGAGATGCGAACGGACGACGAAGGTTAATTACACGTCCAAATACGTACAAGCTTGGTGTTACTTGACGTCAATTTATGACGAAGGTTTATGCTGGTGCAAACATTATAATAATGACACTCGTGTCATGTAAGAACAATAGAACATACCACGCTCATCGACACGCTCGCAGCCGTTTCGCTAGCTTCAAGTATACCAAAGTAGGTGTTTTGGGACGTGAAGGCCGACGTCCCAACATAATAATCATGATATGTGTGTCATGTAAAACATGACCACATGCTACGCTTATAGCGTGCTCGCGGCCGATTCGCTATTTCCGCATATACCAAATTGGGGTATCACTTGACGTGACTAGACGACGAAATCGATGAACCAATAACGCGTGATGAGCCAACGAGTTGTTGGTTCATCACGCGTCTGCATAATCTTGTTTCCTGACGCCATCACATGATTGTGGAGAAAGTGTAACAGGCAAAGGAAACCGCGCCTTCCCATCTTTTACACACACCGCAACACGCTAGTGTGTATGAACTCGTTATGATAGTGCTTGGGCCAGCTGTTACGTACGCGCAGTATGGGTGGTCACGCCGCATACTGAATTTACGTCCTCTATATGCTAATGCATACCTAAAAATGTGCCCTTTGATATCTCTGAAGCAAGAAGTAATAAGCGCGCAGTTTATTCGAATCGCTATTCAGCACTCTTATGTTGCCTTCTTTTGCATTTAGTCATCGTTATCTTGTACACTTACTGGTTGAAGAATAGCTCTTTCTAAAGCTTTGGCGCAGTAGAAGTAACGGTTGTCTCTTTCAACAGATATAGGCTGGGCTTCGTATTTGCATATATAAATTCTTCATCCTAAATACTCAAATGTTGTATGCCCGTATACTCAGATTTGAGTGCACGTTGAAGAACCCCAGGTGGTCAAAATTTCTGGAGCCCAGCACTACGGCGTCTCTCATAATCAAACGGTGGTTTTGGGACTTTATACCCCACAAAATCAATCAATCATCCTAAATACTCATTGATTACGATTGCAGCTCCGATAAGACTCATTTGGTTGGTAATTCCGGTAGCACAACAACTGCTTTTATTATATTAACTCAACTACTACAGACATGGTTGTCATTCTTGACTATTACCTTCTTTTTTACACACGATGGCTTCGTGTTTTCAACTACTGCTTACTACCAAACAAAATGTATGATTATCACCTCACGTGAACTTTGCTTTCCACCACAACGGCACACAGTTCATAACAAATATGCATGCCTGGAAAAAATAAAAATACGCTAAAATGTCAAAGAAGTCCTAAAGAATCTTCGTTAGAAAACATCCGTTTCAGTCCATGATTGAAAGAGATGTCGTACAAACAAAGATACTTGCATTGGGCTACCATACCATAACACAACTCTCATACTCTTATGACTCGACACGTCATTTAATTTCTAAAGTGATTAGTTCTTTCTTTGTACATGGTTCAGTAGAAAAATTTTAAAACTTGGGTACAATGACACATAGAGAAATTGAAAAAAAAAAACACTTCACTAAGCTTTAGATCGGGTGAAATTCGATGCTGAAAGATTTCTCTTCTCTAAAAACTCCGTAACGAGACATTATCTATATAGAGTTTATTGTGGCTTGGTATAATTGGCTTTATTTATTGTGAACCTATAAATGGGAAGACGCCACAAGAAAAAAAAGATTCATAAAAAATTGTTACAAAAATCAAGGCATTGTGTCTTTTCGTAAAAAAATTGTGACTGAAACTTTTGTGTTCTTGTTGTCGCTGCGGTAAAACGACATTCACTTATTTATTTCTATGGCCCTAAAAACAAAAATATATGACGATCCAAATGAAAACTTAGCCTGCATATTGATACCATTTTGTGATAGTTGGGTTGGTTGTGTATGATTTTTCTATTTTCTTTTTTCATCTCGGAGTGCGCAGCCTCCAATATCAAGCATCATTAATCAAGGAAACCGATGAACGTCACTGAAGCAGAATGTGGCGCGAGCTGGAAACCTCTATAATCAACATTTATCAATTCATGCTGCTTTGAAATGCTTGGTGTCCGGCAAGAAACGAAAAAGGCAAGCTTGCAAACTAATTCTACTTCTTGCTTTTCAGGCACTATCAAAGCCGAGCATTAGGTTAGCAATTGTACGCTAAATGAAACAGTAAATATACAAAACTATGAGTACTCATCTTTTTTTAGTTCTACGCTTCTGTGAGAAAACAGCCGCCCTTAATCAGAGCATGTCGCACGCCTCGATGCACAAATGTCCTGCGTAAACGCTTCAACGTTTTTTATTGTGCACTATAATCACCAGAAACATCAAATGCCATATTTACTTTCGGTGAAACTGTGCAGCCCAAACGAAATATTTAGAAATTGAGCAGGTGTGTATATGCACACGTGTAGCACTGGGGAACTGGGGAACTTTCCAGTTAAAAATGAATAAATAGGCAATACACAAGTCAGAATGGCAGAAAGCAAGTTCGTAGATCTCAAGTTGTGATTAGAGTGGATTGTACTCGATGTTTGTAAGGTGGACGTGGCTTTTACAGCTTTGAAAACAACTGTATGAGAGAACGAAACACAATATACTTCGTATAAAAAATACCATAGAG
The DNA here is from genome assembly GCF_013339725.1 of Rhipicephalus microplus. Lineage (NCBI taxonomy): Eukaryota > Metazoa > Arthropoda > Arachnida > Ixodida > Ixodidae > Rhipicephalus > Rhipicephalus microplus. Next base: position 6,883 of record NW_023608151.1, on the reverse strand, counting down.
CACCATAAAATTATATAACATAAACCATAACCAAATACCATATATATACCATATATTTACCAATATTTATGTACCATATATATACCATATATATACCAAATACCATATAACCAAATACCATAAATAACATTAAGGACGTACGAGTAAACCCAAGGAAGAACATTCTCGCCATAGACTTGCACGATGTGAGTGCGCTAGGACAGCTGCAGCAAATGACTGAGCTAGGTGGCATTGAAATGCGCCCCTTTGTCCCGATGGATGACAAATCGATTGCCGGTGTAGTTTATGACATCGACATTGCCATTCCTAATGCTGACTTAATTGTCTATCCCCATCAAGCCTGCAAACGAGGGAACTGTCATTACGCAAGTGCGACGCCTTGGAAATACGCGCTGCGTAAAAGTGTTTTTCAAGAAAGATTGCACACCGTCCCACGTTAAAGTTGGACATTTTCGACATTCTGTTCGACCATTCATCCAAAAGCCACTTCAATGTCATCAGTGCTTCAGGCTAGGACACGTCAAGGGCGTATGCCCCAACTTATGACTGTGTCCCCGCTGCACTGAACCTCATGCTGAAGACGCCTGTCGGGCGACTACTCTGAAGTGCGCCAATTGCAGTGGTCCTCATGCTGCCTCGTCGAAAGACTGTCCTCGAATTCAAAAGGAGCACGCGGTTCTCAGACAAACGGCCCGAGACAACTCGACACACAGGGAGGCAGCCGAAGTAGTCCGGCGTCAGCGTCGACGTCGACATCATCGAAAGTCTTCAAAGAAGGCACATTCCCGAGACGCTCCTTCCCACTCTTTAGCGGTTCCATCCAGTAGTAGCGCGAAAGGGCCCACCACTTCTACGCAACAAACAGTGAAGCCTCCTTCTCTGGAGGAATGGCCCATGCTCCCGACGCGCTGTTCTGCCAAGAAACCTCTGCAGGTTGTGGCCACACAAGAGCCGTCTCCAACCATGAGAGATTTGCCTAAAACTGATCGTCAAGTGATCTCGGTGCTGCGTTTCCTTATAGAAAACATCCGAGCGATATTAGTCTACATGAAGACCCCATCTGCTCGAAGCGCACTTGGACTATTGGACGCCCTAAGCCCAGTGCTTGAATCTCTCAATTAGGAAGATGGCTACTCACACCTCAACAATTCGTAAAGAAGTAAAGGCTGCATCCGTTATCCATTGGAACACAAGAGGACTAAAATCGCGCATCTCAGGTTTACGTCAGTTTGTGTTTACCAACGTGTTCCCAATCATCGTCATTTGTGAACCCAATTTGTCGAAACCAATAAGACTATCGGGGTACGAAGCTGTCATTTCTTCAACGAACGGTGCGTGCAGGAAAATCATCGTCTTTGTTCGTCGTGAACTGACGTATGTTGTGCAACCAATTGCACCTCACGATGACAATCAGTATGTCTGCATCACTGTGAAAAAGAACAAACTCATGTTTACTCTCATAGGCGTTTATATATCGCCGTCGAATAATCTCGATTCCAGGAGATTAGCGGATATTTTGAGAGTGTGTCCTGCATCATGGGTCCTCATAGGTGATTTCAATGCGCACAATCACGCATGCGGAAGTACGAGGACAAATGCAAGAGGGACGCAGGTTAGCAAACATTGCCTACAAGTATAGCCTTACTCTCCTGAACGACGGCAGCCCCACTTTTCTTCGAGGGGTGACATACGGCAGCTGTCTCGACCTTGCCTTTGTCTCCAACTCCCTCGCGAGATACGTCAAGTGGTTTCCAGAAGTTGAGACACGAGGAAGTGATCACATTCCAATCTACCTTAACATCAAAGTCTTGTCTAGTTATGGTCCACGGACGACCATTCGAGCAGTCCAATGGACCAACTTCAAATCTGACATGGAAGATGCTTGCAGCGATAGCCTACGATCTGGGTTAGAGGAAACAATTAAGAGCACAATGCAAAACGCCACTCGCACGGTGACAATATCTTCCACACGAAATGACTTTGATATAGAGTTGGAGCAACTTCGAGCACTGCGACGCCAGCGGAGCGTCGGTATCGGCGTACAAAATCAATTCACGATCTTAGGGCAGCCAGGAGGATTCAAAAGAAGATTCGGCGTCGCATGGATAATTTAGCGTCAGAACGATGGACAACGTTTTGCAAGTCACTAGACCCTTGCAAGCCACTCTCACGCATTTGGAAAACTGTGCAAGGTCTGCGTCACCCTACGGAACAGCGCTTTCCATTCAAAGCGCTCGCGCTATTTCAAAGATGGCAAGACATCGATGTCGCAGAAGATTTCTGTGCGCAGATCGCCTACCAAGCCACTCGTCCAGATTCTCCAGTGAGAGGTGACGTCCCCCGTTCCCGTGACTACCACATGGACCTCTTTTTACAATGGAGGAGCTCGAGGCGCCACTAGCTCTCCGCAGGCGTTCAACTTCTCCGGGCCCAGATGGTATTCTGTACCGAGCCTTGTGCAACCTTGGGGAAGGTGCAAGGAGAGAACTGTTGAGCCTCTACAACATCTCGTGGCAGGATGGCAATGTTCCTGATGACTGGAAAGTAAGCCGCTTGTTACCCATCTTGAAGCAGGGCAAATCCCCACTCGACCTCACCTCATACCGCTCAATAGCACTGGCCAGCTGCGTAGAGAAGATAATGGAACGTATGATACTAGGCCGCCTGGAGTGGTGTCTTGAATACTACAAGATTTATCCGAATTCAGTGGCTGGTTTCTGACGCGACCGCTCTTCTATTGCCAATGTCGTTAATCTAGTTTCGTACGTTCAGCATGAAAGATCCCGTAAGCGACTATCTGCGGCTTTGTTTCTAGATGTGAACGGCGCTTATGATGATGTACTACATGAAGCCATTTTGGATGCTCTTGCGGTGATGGGCCTTGCTGGTCGAGTCTTTCGGTGGATTTCGAGTTACCTGGCTGCAAGATCATTCTTTGTGTTAACCGAAGATGGCCCAACTACGCGACGCTATACTTCCAGGGGTGTTCCTCAAGGCGGAGCTCTTGGCCCGACGCTATTCAATGTTGCACTAATTGGTCTTGCTGAATACTTGCCAAGCACTATTAAAATTTCAATATACGCAGACGACATCTGTGTCTGGACATCGGCAGTCACACGTCCTCAGATACGTTCCCGGCTTCAAAAAGCCGCAACTATGATTGCCAACTACTTGTTCAAACAAGGTCTCAGCATATCACCAGAAAAATGCGCGCTGGTGGCTTTCACTCGCAAAGCAATGACCCCTTATGTCATCTCAATCTGCGGGCGACCGATTTCTTACGCCAAACCCAACGGTTTCTGGGCATTATTATTGATAGGGACCTCTGTTGGAGTCCGCATGTGAACTATATGAAGAAGCGCCTGACCGCTATTTCCCAACTGTTCAAGTTCCTGGCAGGAAAGACGTGGGAGATGTCAGTAGACGCAATGATGGAGCTCTACAGGGCTTTGTTTCTCGGTTTCCTCAGATATAGCTTGCCCGTGCTTAGCAATACCTGCAAGACCAATGTTCGTGTTTTACAGGCAGTACAAGCAAAAGCGCTGAGAGTGTGCCTCGGTCTGCCCAGATGTACGTCAACAGAAGCAACAATTGCAATTGCTGGTGACTATCCGATACAAACTCACATTGTTGTAGAAGTCTGAGAACGCACGTCAGACACTTCGCACGTGCTCCCTGCCATCACCTTGCACTGTTGCCTTCAGAGAGGTGCCAAGCATCGTTCGCCAAAATGATTGTGAAATACAACGATAAACTTCCCTCGGGCTTCACTCCTGCATCTAAACCATCCATACCACCTTGCTGTCTTATTCGACCCACAGTGCATCTTACTGTACCAGGGTACCGGAGGAAATCTGAGCTTTCGTCGCCCGTGCTAAAACAACTGTCTCTTCTTCTTTTGCACGAGAAATATTCCGACAGCATACATGTATACACCGTTGGTTGCACAAACCACCAGTGTTCGTCAGGGGCAGTAGTTATCCTAAGCAAGAGGTGTTACCATCAGCTTTAGGACTGACCACTCCACGGCATCTACAGCAGCGGAACTAGCTGCTTTGCGCGCTGCACTTTGTGTGGTCAATCGGGAACCACCGCAACAATGGTCGATTTTCAGCGACTCAAGGGCTGCCCTACAATCTGGGCTCTGAGCACTGCGTCGCGGCCCGTACAAACAGCTTGTTTTCGAAATTCGATGCCTTCTCCACACTTTACTCGAGAAAGGGCATCATGTGACGCTTCAATGGCTTCCGAGTCACTGTGGCATCATAGGGAACGAACATGCCGATACTGCCGCACGGGCAGCCCTTATAGGAACGCAAGAAGAAGCCATACCACTTTCGAGGACCGATGCTACCAGTAATCTTCGACGAATCGCGCGCAAAATCATGTTTTCACTATGGTGCCCACCAAGCATCGATACGAATCGTCAACACCACCTGTCCTCTTTGATGGCTCTCCGCATGCCCACTGGACTCGACCGAAGAGAAGCCACCCTTCTTCATCGCTTACGGCTAGGAGTGGCATTTACAAAATCTTACTCCTTTGTCATAGGAATGGCCGACAACGCTCTCTGCGATGCCTGTCATTGCGAAGAGACGCTACACCACATCCTGTGTGACTGTCCGTTGTATAAAATCCAGAGACAGTCAATGGCGTCCGCTTTTGCGCGCATCGACAACAGCCAAATGTCTGTGGACCCTATTCTGTCAAGTGCCCGAGAGAAGACATTGCAACGGAAGGCGACGAAAGCTCTGTTGAAATTCCTACGTGACACCGACTTGAACAAGCGACTGTAACAGCAATGTCACACACCGCGAAAAACAAGACATGGATTATGATTGAGTGTGCGCGCGTGTGCTGCCGAATGTGCTGTTTCTCTCTTCTTTCTGCTCTCTTTCATCTCCCGCATTCCTCTCCCATGCGCAGGGTAGCAATCCGGCTGCCTATAGGCTGGTTAACTCCTTGCTTTTCTTTTCCCTCTATTTCCTTCCTTCCTTTCTTCCATAAAGCACATTAGATTAGTCTGCTGTAATTGACTATAGTCATGCATTAGCGAAAGAAAGGAATTCGACGGCTCGCTTCGTAATGCAAAGAATTTCTTAGGGAACTTCGGTGACTTTGACCGTCTCTGTCCATCTATCTAGCCGCCTATGACTTTTAGCTCTACTGGCATTGCGATAATGGGGCTATACTAAAATTGGTATGGCATAATATGACTAACGAGCATAGGCGAACTTGTCAAACGTGAAAACCAATATATGCATGTCATAAATGTCATGATTTGCATATCATGATCTTGTTGCTCCTGTGGGGGTTTAGTTTACATGACACACTGAAAAATTGGTATAGATGACATGACAGCACGGCGAACATAAGTGACAGGCCCAATCATGTAAATCCTGACATGCAGTCACGTAAGTCACGACTACAAACCACGCTCATGGTGCGCTCGCGGTGTTTCTCTTGCTTCACATTTGCGAAAGTTTGTGTTAGTGAGTGAATGAATGACGAAGATATATAACTGGTGCCAACATGATAATCATGACATACAGGTAATTTAAGCATCACTACTTCTACGCTCATAGTGTGCTCGCAGCCGTTTTCGCTAGCTTGTGATATACCGGATTTTGGCAATACTTGACCGCGAATACATGGAGGTAACTAACATGTCCAACATGATAATCATGACATGCGAGCTATGTAAAGCATGAGTACATGCTACGCTATGCTAATAGCGGGTCATATTTGTTTTCGCTAGCTTCAACATATACCAAATTTGAAACTAGTGACGTGATTAGACCACGACCACAGATGCCAGCGCTAACACGAACAAGGACAGCAATCATGTACAGCATTAACATATCAACCTTCCTCATTAGTGCTTCGCATATCATCGATTCCCACTATACGTATTTCTTGCCAATTTTTATACACCATAATAACGGAAATTAGCCGTCAATGCAGCCACTTAAGGCAATAGCGCTGTCACTTGTACTCTTTTAACTCTACTGTATAGACAGAGAATAAAATGAGGGAAAAGCAGGGAGGTTAACCAGAAAATGGAGCATCCAGTTTGCTACCCTACACTAGGGGAAGGGGGAATGGGGAAGAAAGGTTGGAAATAAAGCGAAGAGAGAAATAGACGCGCACAAAAAAAGGGGGGGGGGGCTGGGGTGCTGCACTCTATACAATAGGCCGCTGCCACGCAAAAAATCAGTAAGGCCTACACTGATTTTCTGTGAGCACACATCATGTCGTCTTTCCAGCACTGATTGTTCAGACAAAGGTCTGTTGTCAAGGCGAGCTAACGCAGCAGCTAGTTGCCGCCTTTGCACGCTGTGACGAGGGCAGTGACAGAGAACGTGCTCTATAGTTTCATCGCTGCCGCAATGACGCAAGCAGCACTGTCTTCCATGCCGATTCGGAAGGCGAAAGCTTTGGTGAAGGCGACACCAAGCCATAGTCGGCAAAGCACCGTTGTCTCGAGTCGAGAGAGTCCAGACGGAGGCCGGAGTCGACGAGACGTGTCCAGTCTATGCAGTCGCGTGTGCCGTAAGCACTTGGCGTTCCACAGGGATTTTAATTCTGCATTAGCGATTTTTCGGCTGATCATTGCAGCATCAGTCCTTGAAAATGGTATAGATTTTTCTTTACCATCTTCGTGTGCTGATCGGGAAGCTGCATCGGCATGTTCGTTGCCCAATATGCCGCAGTGACTTGGAAGCCACTGAAACGTGATTCTGTGTCCTTCGTCGAAGAGGTGGTGAAGCAGCTCTCTAATTTCCACCACTAGTTGTTCATGAGGTCCCCGGCGTTAAGCGAATATCAAACACTGTAGTGCTGTCTTAGAGTCTGTGAACACGCTCCATTTCTTGGCTTCTTA